>JAOSBN010000120.1:0-37310 GCA_027563595.1 Erythroxylum suave
ACTCCGGAAGCGAGGTTCCAAGAGATGTAGTACCAGAGTAAGAAGATGAATCGATAAAGATCAAGAGTTGGGTTCCGGAAACGGGGTCCGACACAAATTCAAGAAGAAGCAAGGAAGAAGAAAGCTACGAGAATGATGAAGAAACTTTCATTTAAAAGACCAATCTCCCATTTAAAGAAGAAGCATCGAGAATGGCCAAAAGCGAGGATGGTTTTAATTAAACCTAAGCAAACATGGTGGCATGTTAAGCAAGTGACAAGTGTCACTTGCCACATGTCACACTCTAAAGCCCTTAGTTTCTTTCCAATACAATTTCAATTTCTACTCCAATTTCTCCCCAAATTTTCAATGGCTCAAGTTAATAATTCCCCAACTCGTTATCTTAATTTTCAGTACCATTGGACAGTCATTTCCACTACCGGTAAACTAATTATTCTACTATTTGGCATTTTTCTAGTCCAAAAATTACCCCCAAATTTCAGAAAAACAATTTCTAAAATTCTCCAAAAATTCGAAAACCACTATGCCTCTCTCCAACTCAATTTTTCATACACACAAATCACATTTATTCATAATCACATTTCTTAACACTTATATCGGGAAATCTCATGAATGCATCTACAATCATGTTTCAAGTGCAAAATTTACTATTCACATGTAAGCGGATGCTAGATTATGCATGAACATGGAAAGACATTTCTAAACGCGCATGGACCACTCAAAATTACTATTCTACTCTTCCCATCGGTGATGAGATATTACATCCTCACTATCTTCAGATGTTGGGTCCCGCTGCAACTTTAACTTTTAGTTATTATCACATCATTCAAGATTTCCCTGTGATCTCTATCTGTTGATGATGCAATGTGATTTTGCTGAAGTCCACATAGCACATTGACTTGATCAAATGCTTCCCACAATAAGTCCACTAGTCATGGTCTATTCTTCAGAGTATGGGTCAAGTCCTTAGTCCATTAAATCTTTAGCCTGAGTTAAGTCAATCTCCACAAGGTTCGAAGCTCTACCAATATTTGTGCGAAGTTTGATCTCGCTCGCTCATGTTTGCCTTCGTATTTTCGCATGCCTCCCTCATCTGTGTAATCTAGCTAACCTTCCTCCCAAGGCGCATCACAAAGGTCGCTAAGAAGTGCTCCAAAATTTAAAGGTCTAATAGTTAGTATATAGAGATTGTTCAACCATTTTGCTACAAAAGGAAGGGGGAGAAATGGAAAACATTGGTAAAGTTTAAATATCGTTTCACTAGCAGTAATAGAAATAGACGGAAAAAAGAGCAAGGTTGAAAGTACCAATATACCCTTAAACAAACATGGAAAGAGAACCTCTGGAGAGAAGAGGCTATCGTTGCCTAGGGAGAGTTGATCGGGAAGGAGAAAAAGCTAGAAAGGAATTGTGAGAGTGGGGAATAGATCAAACAAAATTGATGGGGAAGGAGGGGAGGGATTCTTTCCCATTAAAGACTTACCTCTTCTCATCTTCGTACCCCTTTCTGCATATTCATCATAAAAGGCTCAAGTTTAGCCCAATTGTTTATCAATACTATCCATAATCATCTTTCTCCAAGTGCATAAATAATCCATAAATTATGTAACAATTAAAACAATCTTTTAATTTGTTAAAATTTTAAAACATACTCACCTAACCATGTTTTCACTGATTCTTTGTTCTGAAAATACTCATTCCGAGTAGAAAACATCATCAAAGCTTATATTTCCCTAAAACTGAAGGCAATGAAACACAACTCTTCCAGACACATTCTAATGTGTCGACGTGTCATAATTTTGTCTTTACCTTAGAAAACATTCACGGTTCATCCACACCTTTTTGCATTGGCCAACGCATACACAATGTTCATCTCCATCCCCACCATTAATGGCCACCACCACCTCAACAATCCTCTCTCTAATCTCACCTCCGCCATCACACTCTGCCACGGCCACCACCTCTCCTCCACTTCTCGCCTCAAATTCCAGAACCCGCCCACCACCATCTCCTCCTGCTCCTCCCCATTCAAGCCATTTCTACTCACTTCCACCAACACCAATGCTTCCAACAACAACAACAACAACAGCATCATCACTTCTCTTGAGACTTCTAACAAGCTTAGCCACCTGAAGTTCACGACTTCCCGCGATGAACATGACGGAGGAGAAATAACAGTGTCATCGGCCTCCGCCGTTGCCTCCGCGATTCGCCGGTGTTCAACTTCTCCCGTGGAATTTGTGCAAAGGGTCGAAAAGGGTCAGAAGAGCAAGTTGGTGATGCCAAGTTCTGATTTTCTGAGACTTTGCGTTGAGCAATTGGACCTCTTTCGTAGAGTCGTCAACCCTGATGCTGTTCTCTCGGTTGGTCCCATCAAGTTCCTTTTTTTTTTTTCCCCTCCTTTATGTCTTTCTTCGGTTACACTTTCACGAGAAACTGACGGAAAAGGAAAGAAAATGAATGAATGAAGATGGATGGATGAATGATTTGTGCAGGTTTATGTAAGGCCGGCGGGTAGTTACGTTATGGACAGGCTAGAGCTGCGTCGAATTACTTATTATCCTGGAGGGAATACTGCTGAAGTTGTGATTTTGATCGGTAATTTCAATATTCCAACAGGGTTACGCGCAGCAGAAGCTGCTCTCTCCTGCCAACAAGTATGTCATTTCGTATCTTAACATAATTGTCACAAAGTTATGATATTTGTTGTTTATCTCTTACTGGGTTCTTTCCGAAATTTGTTTAAAATTGAAGATTGAATTAGTTACTGAGCATCGTGCAGTGGTGTTTCCAATGGTGAAACATCCTTTTGTGGTTGGTTTCTTGGTTGCTGAATTGCCGGAGATGGAAGTGGAACTGTCATCGGGAAATGCGCCAAGTGAGGAGCATGACTTGATTCACTTTCCCTCGCCGGAGGAAGCCTACTGTTTATCTTCTGATTATGATAAGAAAATTTCGGGAATTCGATCATTGAATGATCAGCCATTGAAAATTGATGAGTTTACTGCTGAACAGAGAACTAATGCTATTCACATCTCTCAGTCATTAGCTATGGCTTATGTTATGGATCAGGTGGCTTACTTTCTGACTTTCTGAAATGCTTAGTTTGAAATCATGGAGCTATCTGTAGCCCTCTTATATGTTATGCCTACTGAATTCATTTGTATAACTTGCTTGACAGCTGAAAGACCATGTTTTAGTCTCTAAAATTTATATTATTTTAACTGATAGGTAACAGTGTTTAGGCAATGCTACAATTGTTTAATTGACAACACAAATTGAATTGTGTGAATTTATTTTGTTTTCTTAGTTTATAGTGAATGGATTCTCTTCGAGGCATAGCCTCTCCTTACTGGGTGATAACTCTCCTATTTGTTTCTTTCACAGAAAGCAATGCTACTACAGCAATCATCATGGCAAAATAATGTGAGAATGAGTAACCTGGTTGAACAGGTAAACCATTCCAAGAGTCATTTAATGGAATGATATTTGAAATCTTTTAGTGCTAATATGCTGAGTTCTTTTCTGCTGAATTACTTTCAGATTCGAGGTCCTTTGTCTAGCCTTCGAACTTTAAGTAAAATGTTATCCACTCACGTCAAGAAAAGTGAGGCATGTGCTTTTACTTTGTCTTACATTGTAACTCCTTTCTCTTTTCACATTATATTGAGATATTCCAGTGTTGATTTGTAGATCTCCTATGACATTGTTGAAGATATACTAGTACAAGGTGATCGAATTAGCAATACCCTTCAAGAACTGCAGGATGCTGTGTATTTGACAAAGGCGATCTCTCTCCCTCTTTCTCTTTCTTCCTCTTTTGTAGAAATAGAAGACCATATATTTGCAGTTCTCTTCTATATTTTAGTGATGATTTTTATTTATTTTTCTGGTATCCATACTGATAGGCTTTAGAGAACTTGAGTGAATAAGAACCTGTCCTGAACAAACCTCTTAATACAACCAAAAGGAATACAAGGAAAGATGAATAAATGTTATGTGACACATGTAGATTTCATTTTTCTTTCTAACAACGCCCTTGCGATTTTTGTAGGCCAATATAGTGCACTATAATGAAGAGACATTAAAGAAAATTCCAGATTCATCTTATGAACATCAGGATTCAGTGAGGTCTCAATTGTCAGATAGTTCTCCAAGAAGCAATGATGATGAGATGCGAAGCGATCCTCTAAATGCTAGAGCCAAGGATTTAGAGATGCCTATGCCACCGTTGGCCCTTGCCCCTTTACAACGTGGAATAAGGTATGTCTAGATCAGTTAAAATGGCTTTTGTGGCTCAGTGATAGAGACTGTCAAAGTCATATTCCTTCCCTTACCCAAAGAAACAGAAAGTAACAACGTTTATCTTTTTGGGTTTACTAACTATTAACATCTAACCCACAAGTTGTAGCATTCACTATATTACTTTTTTTTGGTTGCGCAATGGAATCTAACCCTATATCGCATATTTTGCTTCATTTTGCTAATGTAATGCAAGGCAATTAAGTGTACTTCCATGAAAATTAATCGTGGCAGGAAGACCATGCAATGTTTCTGAGGTATTGTCAGATATGGTGGAGGCTGTGAGACCTCTTGCACATAAACAGAAACGTATAGTAGAGCTATGCGAATTCTCTCAATCTTTGCAAGTTTCTGTAGAAGAACCAGCTTTACGTCAGGCTCTGAGCAATTTAATTGAGGGTGCATTATTGCGTACACATGTTGGAGGCACGATTGAAATTACGTCTATTGGAGCACCAGCAGGTGGTGCTCTTGTTATTATAGATGATGATGGCCCTGATATGCACTATATGGTAAGAATAGTAATCATTGTCTGTTATTCAGAGTAGTGATGTGGTTCTGTCTCTCTGAAGGGAGGGAACTCAGGAGCAAAGATTTGAACCTTCTTCAGAAATGGTTAAGTTTTGTTCGTTTATAATACAACCTTCTTGCATGCCTGCATGCTGAAATGGCAGAACCAACTGTTGTTCTCTATTTCAGACACTGTAAGAATAAGTGCAGCGGTTGTTTAGTTTCAATTCCTTCTTTTGTTCTTCTGAATAAGCAAAATGAGGAAAATAAGAAGTTAGCTATTATTAGAAAGGGTACGAAAGATAATTGAGATTATTTTATTGGTCAGGTAATATTTTCTTTTAAATTTGTTAAGTAAAAATTTTACTTTGATATAAGCGTTTTGCCAATGGATATTCATGCAGACCCAGATGCATTCCCTCACACCATTTGGGGCAGAGCTTTTCTCGGAGAACACGATTGAAGACAACATGACATGGAATTTTGTTGCTGGGCTCACTGTTGCTCGTGAGATTCTAGAGAGTTATGGTTGTGTCGTTCGTGTCATATCTCCCCGCGTGACTGGGGCAGCCTTGGGAGCTGGAGGAACCCGGGTAGAAGTGTGGCTTCCATCTTCTGCTGCATTGGCTGATCTAGAAAGCCTTGCTCATGAGTCATAGAACAGAGTGGCAGTTGGAATTATATCCAATCAGACTGAACCTTTGCTTTAAGAAATCCACAGCAAGAGCAAGTTGGCAATGGAGCCTGAGATTTGCTTACTAGCTGTGCTTCCGAGTCTGAAAATTCTGGAGAACTTGACTTAGTTTAGCCGTAGTTTGATAGGCAGTATCTGCATTGGTTTGATGGAAGTATAAGCATACAGGGTTTATTAAAATCCCCTCAAATGTCCATAGAGCATCATCAGGACTAGAATTCTATGCACAGGATCAAGTTGGAAAAGGATAATTTGGTATTCAAAATAGCCTATAGGCCTCTCTGTATTGCTTTAAATCAAATTAAAAGCTATCGTGGAAATGAATTTCAGCAAAAGCTTTAGAATCCCGTTCTAGTTTAGCACGTGCGGTTCAGGCTGTCTCAATACTATTACCACCGATAGTAGGACAAGCAGTTACTTGTCGTGAGGCCATTCGGTACTAACGAGGTACTTGAGATTCAAGATTTAACATATAAGTTAAAAAAAGATCCTTTATCACTGAGAACCTTGAAGATCAAGAGCTCTCACATAAAGTAGGCTACTTTCTTTAGTAGGCTAACTTGGTGGAACATGAACACAACCCACAGAGAGGGACCTTGAAAGAAGCTTTGTAATGGTCCTCCTTGCATTGGGCAGATCGCAGCTTTTATGCTCTTTTATCTTGGTAGGCATTTTCCCTCTCCTCCCTCACGGAGAGATGTTAATAATACGACAGCCAAATTAACGACATACACGAAACGTTGATTCAGTAGTAAGACCGTAATTGGTGGCTCTCTTTAACCAAGTTGGCGGCTTTGGGTCATATTTTACTATATGTTGAAATATAAGTAGGATTTTGTATCTTGAGCATGCATATAAGCCTAATGAGCTACTCCTCCTAGTACCAATTGATTTTAGGATGGAACCTCATTTGAGCTTGTATGTGTTCAGTTTATCTAATCCCAATCATATAAAATTTAACATGGTATCAGAGCAGGTTGTTTTTGGATTACTCGTCACCACCTCGTCACTATTGATTGTGGCACATGCTGGACCATAAATTTGCCCACACTTGAGGAGGATGTGTTGAAATATAAGTGGGACTTTGTCCCATATCGAAACAATATATAGCCTTGAGCATATAAGTCTAATGAGTTACTCCATCTAGTACCAATTGATTTTAAGATGAAATCTTATTTGAACTTGTACGTGCTCAATTTATTTAGGCCCAATCATACAAAATTTAACACTATATAATCCATGTCATATGACTAAAGAAAAGTTGAAAGGCGAAAAATAAGGAAGAAATTGTGCAGAAGTTTGCCGATGGCAAGTCCCTCTCAAGAAATGTGTATTTGAACCAAAGGATGGTGCCGTGCACCCAATCCACCATTTTGGTGCTTAGTGGCCACACACTCTAAGCCCGTCAATTACAATAGGCGGTGTTTGTCTTACACGTTGGAACCCTTCAGAGATACTGTTGCACCAAACCTCTTTCCATCTGCAGCCCCAACTCAAGCTCACCTAACCCCATTTTAAACGCTCAACCAAGTATTTGAAAGCACCAAGATCCACTAAAAGAAACTGCACACACGTGGCCATATGCATTGCCTTATCGCATGTCGTTTCAAGATCTTATTGAGGGGTTTGTGGCTTAGCATGTTTTAACTCTCTTCGCAACTTGTCCGAAGCATCAACACCTAACGTAATAAACTAATAAAAAGTGAGATCGACCCAAGGCTTGTCTTATATAGTTGCCTTACTTCCTAATCATAACAGACAATGCCATTTTGAATAGTGAAATAAGAGTTTCATCCTCTGCACGTATCACAAAAGACCCTCGTGCAAGTCTGCCTCCTAAGACTAGGGAACTTCAATGTTACAAGAGGAAAAACACGTAGTGGAAATTATGAGGATCTCAGTTTTATTTTCATACAAGCCTACGGTCTGTTTTCATTGACCAGTTGGGGTTGACCACCACGTCGCATTAAAGCTTTCTTTTAAGAGGACAAATTGACTGGACGGCGTAGTTCCCAAGTTGGTCAGGTCAAAGTCCTCAGCCCGTCGCCGCCGTCTAGAACCAACAACCACCCATCCTTTCTCCTCTCCCCCACCTTCCTCAACGCCACGTGGCTCTTCCTCATCCCTTGAGGGTCTCTGTCAAGGCAAATTAAGAACCAATTAAAAGTACGGAATTTAATTACCAATTAGGCTAGTTGAAGAGTTCTCGACCGCCATAATTTTCTTTGCTCGGGATAAATATCTACACTAATTGACTTGTTCTTCTTGTTGAAATCAATGAAATCTGAAAAGGATATGGGTCCAACTGATTAATGAGAACTTCAATGCGTGATACAAGGACAGATTGAAATTTATTGATATCCATTTCAATAAACAGCAGCAAATCCCATTACAAATTACAATTAGCAGTTGTGATATTCAAATATGATATTTTAATTTTAACTGTATTTTATAATAAGACGAATTTCTTTTTTAATTGAAATAATGCTATTTTTTCTTTTTTTTTCCAAAACATTCTATTTTAAAAATAAATTTAAAAAAAAGAGTCATAGCATCATTTCTTAACAATTCTCTAGGCACAATCAGTACCTACTCGTACTACTTGACTAAACATGCAAAGCAAAAGCTAAAACACACCAGTCGATTTGATTCTACAAGTAAAACAAAAGTTAAAATATTGTAACATTTGGGATGAATCCTAAGCTATAAGCATTGGGATAAGCACTACAAAATGAGTCCGCTCACTCGGTGTTATCAAGGATACCCATTCTGATTTAACTAATGAAAACATTTCTAATTTTATGCCTAAGCATATATTGCCGTTTTCACCAAATTTACTACCTGTTTTAGCGTCTTCTTCTCTTCAACAAAAAGCATGTTTTTATTCAGAATCAACACCAACAAATGTTCTTTTCCTTCCCAATGTAATAATTCATTAAAAGCTAAATTCTGAATAAAAACATGAAAGCAGAATTTAGTAATCCTGCTCATGTCAATTCCCGTAGTCTATGTGGACTACGTAAACCTCATGTAGACTGAATACAAACAATAGTACCTGCAAGTCATCGTGCCGACCGAATCAAGAGTGACTACTGACTAGTTTCCTACCCTTTTATATGTACAAGAAACTATGTTAACATGCCAATTTGTATGTATCATCTCCCTGCCATACGTCACGTATAACGTTTCCATAATCCCTTAATTTCCAATTTAAAATGGAGATCACTACAAAATGGACTCAAAGATATATTTACCATATCTACTGTGTATCTCTCTTAAATAACGCACACGACAGTTTCTTCCATCTTCAATTCTTCCATTTGCTCACCTGAAATATTCGCCTTTTATTCTCTGAACTCTTCTTCGAACGTTTTCTTTTTCGGCTTCTTGATTTCGAACCCGAATGGTCGATCACGAGCTTTAACCCCCTTCGAGGAAGTGTTGATTCTCCCATTCTTGAGAGCAACTAGTTGCTTTTTCTCGTGATCTATTTCCAGGTTTCCTGACGTTTCCATGCTCCTGATTCCTTACTTTCACTTGGGTTTTCGAAAGTTTCAACCTTTTACGGTTTGGTTTTTTGATATCTGCGTGTTGAATTTGCTGTTGTTTTGGTTATATGTAGCTCGTTGTGTGTTTTTTAGTCAGTCATTGAGTGATTTAAGGATTTGGTTGCTCATGATTTTTGTGAAAGTTCACTTTCAAGTTATCAAGTCGTTTGCTTTTGTCTTTCTCGAGTGTTTTCAGCTGTTTTCAGGTCATTTATTTGAGAATTTTCATTTGCAAGCAACTTATTGATTGTTTTCTTACATTTAGCTGTTTCCCCGATTGCTACCTTTGAGTTTCATTTGTAAGTTACTTAATCCTCGTGCTTTCCGTGTTATTAAATAGATGTGCTTTATTTTCGTCGGGGCTTCCTTGTTTACGTTTGAATTTCTAATTCTTTGCAAGTTAATATTTTAATTTTAGTCAAATAGCTTCCTTTGCTTACTTGAAAACGGTGGGGCCAAGTTGAGAATTCATATTGGGGCTGTCAACTGAGCACAAGAACATTATTTTATACAGTCGATTGTGAAATGATGTGTGTTCATTGGGCTGTGTGGGCTTTATGATGTTAATTCATTCCCAGGTTCGCTTTTATGTTTCAGTTGTTGCTAAACTTGACTGTTTGTATGATTAGTTTCTGGTGTTATTGAATAGAAGCGTGATTTCAGGTACCTGGGGTTGCGCATAAATGATTGCAAGTCTCTTCTGAAAGATATATAAGGAATGAGATCGATATCCAAGTTACTTAGTGGTTATTCCGTCTCATCTTGCCACTGTTGGTATTAGATTGATCATCGTTGTTTTTAGAGTGGAGCTAGGTGCAGAGATTATGCGGAATAGGTAGTGTTCGTTGCTGTAGTCTCGAGGTCATTCATTTCCTCAGTCCAGTGTGTCACATGATTTTAATTCGAAGTTTCACAATAATTGTTCTGTTACTATGATACTTCTTGATATAAGACTATTTTCACCTTTGAGTCTTTGGCCATCACTCCAGTTTGTGTTCTACGTAGTTCAGGTCCTGTATTTCATCTTTGTAGTCTCCGTCCATATCTCAGGACCTGTTGAGCAGTTTGAAGCTCGCAGTTGCTGCATCATCACTTATATTTCTTCTGGATATATGGCAGAAGTTTGTACATAGAATGGGAATCCTTACACGCAGGTTCGTATTTGTTGTTTTAAATTCTTTCGCAGAAATATTAGTTACCTTTGGATGAGATGACTTCTTAGCTAAGACCCTTATTTTTCTGCAGTATCCCTACCAAAAAACCTACCGATAGTATGAGGGCTATTGTAATAACATTTCTGGGAGTAGTTTCTGGCTTCCTTATAGGAGTATCTTTCCCCTCATTGTCACTAAGTAAGGTATGCAGTATTGTGAATTTCTCTTTTATCTCCCTCTTCATGCTTATCTGGTGTTCTACTCTGGCTTCATCTATCATACTTGTGAATGCTTCCTAGCATTTCCTTTTCCTCGTTTCATCTGTTATGTGTGCCTGTTCTCCTTTTAAGTGCTATGCTCATTATGGGTTTGTGAGTTCTTTGGTTGGTGCGTAGAACATTAATTTTGTGTTTAATTCTTGTAGCTAAATATTGCATCCAGTTTTCTCCCTTCCACTGATCTTGCAGATGTTGACAAAAGTTTTGCGTTGTCAACCCAAAAAGTTTTGGATGATTTAGCTTATGGTAGAAACAACAGCCGGCCTCAAAATTTGAATGATACATCTAAGGTGGGCTCCTGCATTCTGTCTTTTCATTCTCATACTTTCCATGGTTATAAGTTTTTGTTACATTGAGAAAATAACTGAAAAAGTCAGATCTGTACCATAATAACTGAAAAAGATTTCCAACTGAGATGGCACTAAAGATCCTCTAGTTTCATGGAGTAGATTGAGTTGACTGTCGTTTCTACTCACTTTTTTACCTTTCTTTTGAGGATTTCTCTGCATGGGCTGTACTGCAAGCGAAAATGCAGACATTTTTATCTAGTTATGCTACCTTCTCAAGCTAAGTCTTATCCGGAAGATTTTAAGTTATTAGGTTGGACATTAAAAAAGAGAAGCAATATTTGCAATGGAACCATTTTTCTTCTTAGGCAACTGCATATGGTCAGTATTGTGTTTAAAGAGCCTATTAATTTGAAATAGATCCGAAGAATTATTGAGGTCTGGCCCAATGGATGTTTTATGGAAGTTCCCTTATATATGAAGTTTACTTGGAATGATGAATGATGTTCTATGTGCATTCCCATTGTTTTCATTTTATTTGGTGCTTCTCATGTAACCTTATGCAGATTTGGGTCCCTTCAAACCCCCGGGGTGCAGAAATGCTTCCGCCTGGAATTGTTGCTGCCGAGTCAGATTTCTACTTGCGAAGATTGTGGGGCAAACCCAGTGAGGTGTGCATTCTGCCACCTTATCTGCAAGCTCACTTCGGGCTTGAAATGTCTTTTCACGACTTGCGATTTTCTGATACATTAGAAAACAATATATGTTATGCCTTTTAAAATTTGCATACAGTCTTCTGGTTTGATTGGGAAAACAGTGTATGGTGTTTCAAAAGTTTTGCAAAATTTGTTTTAGCATTGAGTAAATTATTAATTTGCTATTGTACTTGTTTGGTACTAATCTAAAGTTGGAGCAAGGGACTGAGATTGAAAGAACTACATGTAACTGTACATAATTGATTCTTAAACCAAATGAAATGGGGAGCAAGGAACCCTTACAATGAAATCTGGCTACAATTTATAAATTGACAGAACACTGGGTTCTAAGGTTAATGATGTAGCTTCCTTACCATGTTTATTGCCGTATAACTCTAGAGAGGATCTTGGGAAACAAAAAACTGTAGAATTTTCCTTGGTACACATAGAAAGTGAAGTTTCAGATCATATGCATGACATTGCTTGTTATGGTAGATTATTCTCCAAAATGCATAAAGTCACACTCTGTAACCTCACTCCTCTAGCTTCTCTTCATGGTTTTTATATCCATTATTGTTGAGACTTGAGAACATGGTAAATTTTACTGATATTTTGAGGATGTTTGATGTGCAGGATGTGATTTATAAACCCAAATATCTGGTAGCCTTCACTGTTGGTTATGGTCAGAAAGCAAATATTGATGCATGTGTAAAAAAGGTTTTTCATCCATCTTTTCCTTCTCTCTCAACGTATGGACACACACATGCCTGCAGCCCTTGACCTGCTAAAATCTCGTTCTGCCAAACACCTATTTTGCTCCTTTCTCCTACTTCTTCTCCAAAACTTTAAATGTCTAAGTACTTGGTTGCTACCTTGAATACATGAAAGAATTGTGTCTTTCTTGCAGTTTTCAGAGAACTTTACAATTCTCCTATTCCATTATGATGGACGAGTGACCGAATGGGATGAATTCGAATGGTCCAAGCGTGCTATCCATGTTAGTGTTCGTAAGCAGACTAAATGGTAAGGAACTATAGTTAGCCTCTTTGGAAAGTGAGAACAAAACTTTCCTAGCTCACAGATCTAGATTTTCCTCTTGCTAGCAACTTAAATATAATTGTTATTGACTTTTGAACAATGCTTACAGATTTATTTTAATTAAATTTTGTCCTAGGTGGTATGCAAAACGTTTTCTACATCCTGATATTGTGGCATCATATGACTACATATTTATTTGGGATGAAGACTTGGGAGTTGAGCACTTCAATGCAGAAGAGTGAGTTTTAGATTTGGGAAATTTACTACAATTGCTTTGTTGAAAGTACTGAATATTTTTGTTTTGCCTTCTTTACGAACTTTAACATACCATTTTGTGTACTTGTAGATACCTAAAACTTGTTAAGAAGCATGGCTTGGAGATTTCTCAGCCAGGATTGGAACCCAACAAGGGGCTAACATGGCGGATGACAAAGAGGAGAGGTGATCATGAAGTTCACAAGTAAGAGAAACACAATAACCGTGTAGAATTTTCACACACATACCTGCCTTTGCTGGTTGGTTTGTGCTTTAACTTGATCTTTGTTTGCTGTTGATTCCCATCAGAGTGACAGATGAGAAACCTGGCCGGTGCACGGATCCACTTTTACCACCTTGTGCAGCGTATGAGTGCATTTGTCTATCTTCTTCCTGTTGTTGTCATTTGGTTTTTTGTATCTTTTATGTAAAATCAATGTCTCCATTGTTTTGCTTTTGGGTCTTTTTGTTTGTGGATACAGATTTGTTGAAATTATGGCTCCAGTGTTTTCACGAGATGCATGGCGCTGCGTATGGCATATGATTCAGGTAAAGAAGATTGTGGTAATCTCGGCACTTCAAAAGTTGTACATGTCTCTTGCTCTGTGGAATGCAGCAGCAAGTTATAATTGGTTTGTGTTGGAATCTACAGAATGACTTGGTCCATGGATGGGGTCTTGATTTCTCTATGAGAAAATGTGTAGAGGCAAGGACCTCCACTTTCCTCTTTAGTTTACCCATTTTTCCTTAATGTTGTTTATTTCTTATTATTGTTCTCGTGAAGGAGGTCGTATATTGAATTATTTTCTCTTCAACCCAGCCTGCACATGAGAAGATTGGAGTTGTAGACTCTCAGTGGATTGTTCATCAAACCGTTCCTTCACTTGGGAATCAGGTGAGGACATTCTTGGCTTCTTCAACTGCCTTTCCATTGCCTTCATTTCATTTAAAATACAGACGTGCTGCAACTTCTAATCCTGCAATTTTTGTAGGGCGAATCTCAAAATGGAAAAGCACCATGGCAAGGGGTATGGCGTCTTATGCTTTTGAATTACTTTAGTTACTTCTATAAGTTTGTTCACTATCTTGACTCGGCTTATTTTGCACATTTCCTGTTAGTATGGCATTTTGGACACAAACCTGGCACTTAGGATTCTGATGTATATGATGTTATTGCTGCTGATCAGAGAGCTATATTTTCTTGCGACAGGTGAGGGAGAGATGCAGAAGAGAATGGACCATGTATCAAGCTCGTTTGGCGAATGCTGAAGCGTACTATTACAGGGCAATTGGAATTGATCCTTCCAAGATCAAAGGTCACTAGGGAAAACAGAAGCTGATTCTACACTACCTTTGGTTACCACAGCATAGAATCCCATATATATTTGTAATTCTAAAAATTATTCATGTACTAGTCACAAAAATTTTCTCGTGTGAATCATTACAAACACTGTTGGAAATAAAACCCTTTTAGAATTTCTCTCTTTCAGTTCACTAACATTCTTGGGCATTAGAGTTTGGGTTGAGGGCTTGGACCAAGTGAACTTCAGAAACTGAACAAGAGTGGTCCTTCCTTCCTTGCAGTAAGTAGTAGCTTTCATATTCTTTATTACTAGACGACAGATAGGAGACCTGGAAACAACTAAAACTGATAAAAAGGGCGTGTGATGTTATGTGGATGTCAGTCGTTTGTGAGGACACATTGTGCGGCTGATTTTGGTTTCATCTGATGACGACCAATGAAATCACTGACTTCCCTACCACCACTCACCATTGGAGCTGTAACAAAAATTTGCCCACAGATGCAAGTGGGGTTGAAATCTATATGGTGGGCATTTTTAAGTTATAAGTTGACTAAACGTCACATAAAAGCCAGCCCACAATCATTCTCTTCCGTTCCCTTCCATCAATCCCCCGTACAAGTATAACCTGGTGATTAAGGCAATCATGAAGACCCGTCTTTACTCTTTTGAGAGTGAACATTAAATATATATTTTACCATCGAATTCACTAGAAAAGAAAGGATGTGTCGAGAAGATGATAAAAGATGACGTCCTTTCGGTCATGTAATCAGGGACCATCAAGTGGTTCTGCGTCCGTTTCAGAGAAAATGTCGAAATCGAACGGCAATCAATACGCATCACGCTGCTAGCAGTAACCGAGATATTTCTGCTCCACTCCATCGAACTCAAAAGGTCTAATCAACACTTGCCACGAGGCGGACCAGTTAACCTTGACGACACACGTCACAACCTTAATCTGCCAGACTCCTGCTGAAAAACGTCCCATCCAGAGAAAATGAGTTGATGATCATCGTATCGTATGCAGACCTGCAGACCCTACACGTGTTAGAACCTATCACGGTCAGCCCCTTGAACCATGGTTACGAAATTGATGTCTAGGTCTGGGCCGGACCCAACCCGGTCAAGTTTGGTGAATCCTATTTTAGCTCCTCTGTCTACTTTGTTGAAGAGTGTTGCTTGCTTCTTCCTCGATCCCTCTGCTACTCAATTACCTTCTCTGTCACACAAACTCACCAAGACAGGATCTTTCTGCCATTTCCTTTGTGGGTTCCTTGGAAAATTCACCATGGGACTCTCTAGCTTCCCCACAGCGGCTGAAGGAGTGTTACCTGTGTTAGTACTCAATACTGTTTTGTCTTTGGCGTTGATAAAGAACATGGTAAGGTCTGTGTTGCAAGGTATGGGCTCTAATTATTGGACAAGACGAGATTTTGAGCCAGACCCAGATGACAATGCAAGAGAAAGAAGAGTGTCAATAACCCAGTTCAAGTCCCTGTGCCACGGTAGCGGTGATAGTGCTGGTAGTATTGGTAGTAGCTGTAACAAGGGTTGGGTTACTACAGTTGAGTGCTGTGTGTGCTTGTGTAGGTTTGAAGCTGAAGAGGAGGTGAGTGAGTTATCTTGCAAGCATTTCTTCCACAAGGGTTGTTTGGACAAGTGGTTCGATAACAAACACAGTACCTGTCCTCTGTGTCGATCTGTCCTCTAGTTAGATGGTGAAAAGTTTTGTTGGAGGGCATAGTCTGTTATCCCCTCTTTGAGTTTAAATGATATGCTAGATTTCAATTTTCTTTTTCCTTTTTTGAGGTTTACTCCTGGTTTGATATATTATTAAATTTAAGGCCTCGTATTACTCTATCTTGTATGTCTGTTACGTTGTGTTCGCGTTGCGTAACATGTACAAGTACAACATGTGGAACAATAGGTTTTGGTAACGCCTTCCACTGTATCTTTCATTTCTCTTGAGGATTAGGGATATTTTATGACCTAGACGGCCGTGGCATATTCCTCGTTCTATTTGGAATATTGCTCCAAACGTTCTAAAAATAAAGTATGCAGTACGTGATGCCACTTAGTGAAACACAAGCCAAATCTTTGTGTTCTCATCTGTTCTTAAAATGGTTAGCATTGTTTTGTTATCAGAAAAAGAAGACAAAGGATGGTTAGTGCTGAAACAGGTAACCTTCTCAGTTTGACTGCTCTGTTCTAGATAGCCAGTGTTCTAATTTTAGCAACATTCGACTCGTCAAAAATACGTATTTGCCGGTTGGTCCGTACAACTATTTGAGAAATAGAATAGCATCTTAAAATATCATCAGACGGGGGCCTGAGTTGATGTTTGTTCAAAGCTCCAATGGAAGCTCAGGTGTATCGAAAAAGAAAAGCAATTAAAGGAAAAACAAACAGGGGGGCTGTTGATCACGAATCCTACGAAGAAGAACCGTAGGAAGTAGTCCGATGTTGGATGGAGACCGAGTTTCTGTTTCCACCGCACCTCTTGGTCTGATGATGAGATTGTTGAATTATTAAATGAGTGACATTGGCATACGCATATGGTCTAACTTTGGGCCCTATAAGTTTCTAGATCTGGCACACGGGATCAGAATAGAGAAGTTCCTGAGAATCCTAAGGTTTTGCCGGTTAGAAATCAACTTTTCTCATCGTTTATTTTTAATTTTATATTTGAAAAATGACAAAAAAAATTGATACTGGATATAGTTGATGACTATTAGTATAACTGATGATTGGTTTTCTTTAAATTGGAGACTTGTACTTGCATATCCAAGACAAGTTGATGAATAAATTTCACTTCATGTTTGTAAATGAGAAAAGTAAAGTAGGTTGTCTATTTCAACTATTATATGAGAAACTTTTTGGGGTCCAGTCGGCTGTGCCTTTGTCAAATAAAAGTAAATATTTTCTGCTATTGTGATTTAAAAAATATTCGATGATGTACCCATGATTAAAAAATTTAACTGACCTGTTTAATCATAAAAATTATCAACCGTTTAACTTGTTTTTTCGATTTTAAATTTTCGGCTCTATTAATTTTAATAGTTTTTATTGTTAAAAATTAATTAATTTATTAATTAATCAGGTAGTTTTTGTAAATTAATTAATTTTTATTTAACAATTTTTTAATTAAATTTTAAATTCTTAGATAAGTAAAGACAATTTTTTTAAATTAATATTTTAAATTCTTTAATTTTATTCCATTTTTAACTAATTTTATAATAGTCTTATACCGATTAATCAATATTTTAAATCTTAAATTTCTTATCTTACTGGTCTAACTTTTGATCTAATTTTAAAAATATTGAGGTGTACTTTTAAAAAAATAAAAATCAAGATTATAAGTTTTCTAAAAGTTCTTGGAAAATCACAAAGAGAAGTAGATTGTTCAATGATAATGATAATGAAAAGAGCTCGATACTTTTTATTTTATATAAGAAAAGAGAGAGAGCATCAATCGACTGCTTCATAAAAAGTAAGAAATAATATTTTAAAAATTGAATCAGAAGTTAAGTTAATAAAATAAAGTTTAAAGTTTAAAATTTTTAATTGATATTAAATTGTTATAAAATTAGTTCATAATTGAATAAAATTGAAAATTTTAAAATTTGTCTTAAAAAGATTATCTTTACTTATCAAAGTATTTAAAGTTTAATTGAAAAAGAAGACTATTAAATAAAAATTAATTATTTTACTTTAATTTATAAAAATTAATTAATTTACGAAACTCAACTTGTTAATTAATTAACTGATTTGTTTATAAGAACAAAGATTATTAAAGATTTTCTGTTTTTGTAAACCTTAGAGCTCAACTTAGATTTTGATGTAAACGTTAGGGTTTTAAATGCTCTTTTGGCCATTTGAAAAGTTCAAAATTTTTAAATTTAATTAAAAATTAAGCATTGAGAATGTTAAAACATTTCAATGAGATCGTTGAGATAAGTTTTAAATTTTCGGTTATTTATAGGGAATGAAAATCTCTAGTGAATACATTTATAATAAAATTTCATAAGAATATGAAATTGTGTAAGAAATAAAACACAATATGAGATATTTTATGACACAATATTATTTCTTCTATTGCTACGCCTAGCACAATGACTTACCTTTAATAGTTCCAATTAAATTAATTAATAAGATTTCATATTAGATATGAAATTATAAGCTTTTGAAAGACTCAAAGTTAATGATTTAAAGATGAGATGCTAGGTTGAAGTATACATTATCTATTAAATTTAAAACTAAATTGGATAATAAAAAATTACAAGATATTTAAAAGGTTAGATATAATCTTACCTATCCATTGAACAAATTATTTGTTTCAATGTATAATTATAAGAGAATGGTTCTCAAGATAGGTAGTGGGAGTAAGATAAAATTTGAAAAGTTTAAATCTCATGACAGTACATCTAATTGAAACTAGTGTCTTTGTTGATACAATTGATGTGTATTTGAAAGGCTATGACACGTTGAAAGATTCGCTTTTATGATGAATTCAATTATGTCTAGAAGATGTTTATTGGGAGTATAATTATCCTCAGTGGGTAGAGTCATGTTGCTAACAGAAAACAATAATTCTAATTTCTAATTGTTGAAATCATGATTTTCTAAGAACAACTTTTGTTGGATATGAAAAGGTAACAACTTATAATATACTAAAGATGTTTAGTATTTGACATAGATGATACTTATAAAGTATTAAAGATATCCATAATATTTGAGTTCAAGAAGATAAAGATATTTACTTTAGAAGTAATTCCTGATTACAGTTTATTTTACTTAGATTAATATTATTTTAAGATTGGACAAGTTTCGATGTCACTAATTGAATAAATAGTTAATGGGGAAGAACTAATATGAATGGACTCAAAATAAAGTAAACATTAATTTAATAAATAAAGAACATTGTATGATAAAAGGAAAAATTATATGAAAAATTTATGCACAGAAAAGTTAGACAAAATCGCTTTGATATTTCCAAATTTTTGATTAGTCATGATGTATTGATAAAAGTCAATTTTGATCTATAATTATAAATTTTTTAATTAGATAATTAAAGATAAATTAAAAGAAAATTTGATATAGTTAATGCTAATTATAATTTATAATCACGAGCAGTATATTTGGGAACCTAATGGGTTTCACACAAAGAACGTATTGAAGAGAACAAAGATATTTTAATCAAGTTGGACTTGATTGTAAAGTTTGAAAAACTTTATGATTAAATATGAGATATTTAATAAATAAGGATCAATATGAGAAACTACAAGAAAAATGCCATTTTCCAATGGAAATTACCGACGGAAAATAGTAAAATTTCGTCAGTAAGTAAAGTTAGCAACGGAATTTACCGACGAACAATGACATCGTAGAATTGGCCATAGCTAATAATTATCGACGAAAAATAAAAATCCCATCGGTAAATTTACCGACGGAAGATTCATTGTTTGTTGGGTAAATCTATCGTCGGTAAATTTGGCAAAACATTATCAATAGCTATGTCTCTTCCGTCGGTGAGTGTACCGACGGTTGCTTTCTGTTGGAAAATTCTACGACAAAATTGGTTATTCCGTCGGTGATTACCTATGGTTATTCATATTCCATCGATAAGTAGAGTTGAATTTATCGACAGAACAACAAATTTCCTTCAATAAAGTAACCATAAAAGTTTTTTAAAAATATATAATATATATTGTCAATAAATTAAAATTATTGACAATTCATAATTTAAATAGTTATAAATTTAGTAGTATACATTTAATTTGTTTAAACAAAAATTTGATTGATGATATAAAGTTAAAAATATCTTCATTGATAATAAAAATATTACATTGTACATAGTAAGTATTTGTATTACAAAAGAAATGACCAAAACTACACTATTGATTTGAAGACAACGGATGCTTTGGTTGGTGCGATGAGGTGCTACCCCTACCTTTCAACTCATCCACCTCATCACGGAGCTGAGTAATGTACTCCATTGTGTTTTACAGCTGTTGGACTTGGTTGGTTGTGGATCGCCTAAAAGATATTGTTATATTGGATGTGGAAGATTGCGAATAAAATATATTTACAAATGAACCTAAGTTGAATATTCTTCCACGATGGTCCCTACCACCCACTGTATGAAGATAGGTTTCAATTTCATTAACATCTTTAGACTGCCGAGACTGTCGATGAATGCTTTCTTATATTCGATCCTATCAAAAGGCAATGTTTATATTAGTAAGTGATAATTATTAAGCATTAATATTAAACCATAAATTTGACATACATTTAGTTCTCTACAACGGCTGTTGACGAATGCCACACCATCATGTTTCTTAGTATGAGTATGCAAAATGCGCGGATGAGGTGTAGGCTTTAGTCCTATAGACTTTTCCTACATAAGAATAAAATGTTATAAGTGTACTAGAATTTATAAAAATTTCTTTAGAGTTTCCTATATTTTTATGATATCTACCATCTGTTGAATAAAGCAAAAAACTCAACAACACAATCATATATGGCACTAGACATTTATAACATTATCATTCTTAACAAAAAACACATATTTTCATTCCAAAATTCACACATCAAATTCAATTGAAATATAAAAAAGAAAAGAAATGAGAATATAAATGTAAAGTATAGATACTTACAAGTCTCTTTGCATGCTCGTGGTGGATAATAAATCTTCCTGTATGTACAGGAAGACTCTCTCCCCTTGGTCCTCCACGTCTGTTGGCCAAATTACTCTCTGAGAAAGACATTGCCTCAGGTGATGTCCAATAATGCTACCAACGACTCTATATTTATTTAGAAATGTAAGGCGGTCGTACATCGGCTCTGTGTATTACAACAACAAAGTTATGATAACATGTACGCACTCGTCTCTCCCATTCTTCATAGATGATCATGTCAAATTGAGAATCCCCAAAAAATTCTTTCTGAAACAAAAGGAAAAACATTCGATAAATACTTATGATGTAATAATATTTATTTATTTAATGTATAAAATTGTTAGTTAAAAGAGAAAATAACAATTTTTGTCATACCTCAAACTCCTGATAGTAAAATTCTTTTGTCGCCTGAGAGATATTCTTCCATATATAACTCTCAGGATCAATCTTCTACTTGAATTTTGATATCATGTTTCTTGAGCACGGTCTAGATAGAATAAACATAACATAAAAACAAATAAATTTATACCATTTTTAAAATTTAAACCTATATTATAAACGTATAATGTTTCATATATTTTCACCTACATATTATTGTCAATTGTGATGTAAAATCTTCAACTGGGTCCCTCAGCTCCAGGCTGGAGGTCGTCTTCTTTATCTATATTGTTAACCCCTGATATTTCTGTCAGCATAGGGGTAGTGAATGATGTAGGGGTGGTAGATGATGTAGTAATAAGTACGGAAGGTGAGGCCTCATCTGCAAGTGTAGTAGGTGGAGGGGGAGGAGGTGATTTAGCTTCAGTTGTTACACCATGAGTGCTTCACTTGCACAGTAAGTACCTCCGAATTGTGGTCTGAATCTTGGTTGCATCATATCCTGTCTTTTCTTTGGAGGCATATTTTAACCTAAAATTAATATTTCATTGAACTTTGTAGAAATATTACAATTTGATTTTAATATTTTATACAATATATTGAAAAGAAACTAATTTATTTATTGAATATAATATTTAATGACAAATGCAAATTAATCGCTATCATCACTTAATTGTAAATCAATATCATCTTCTTGTTCTGATAAATTTGAATCAAACTCAGACTCTTCTTCAAATCTCTGGCCCTCCTCATCCTCTCCAGATAAAATTTCAACATATTTATTACAAGGATCATTCAAAGGTTCATTATCCTCATTAACGATAGATGCATTTATTTCAAAAGCATCTTCCTGAAACGCTTCACTTTCAATTCTTTGTTCTCCTTCCCCACGTGATTAAAAAAACATCTTTAGGTTTAACTTTGCAAACAACCAACGAATTTGACTTATCTTGTCGTAAGCTGAGAAAAGGACATAACACCTGGATCGTTTGCATTGCCAATACGAAAGGTTCAAAATGTTGAAATCTTCTTCGCTTGTTGATTTCAAACAGATTATATTAGCTATGTGTACTTTTGTACCAACATTTGGAGTCGGATAAAACCAGTCACACTTAAATATCACACTTCACTTTATTGGCAATTAAGGGTACTCAATTTCAAGTATTTAATCATTTTCTAATACAAAATCATAAACTAATATGGTCCATCATGCTATAGGAGTAAGATCATCAACAAACTTTCATCGGCCTATTTAATCCTTTTACTAGAGATTAATTAAAGAAGACATTGCAAAAAGAGATTTAAATATCTAGTGTTGGAGGCTTATAATATGATGACAAATTTAAGTAACTATACATACAGTTAATGAGGCCTTCTACTTTACTTTGGCATGCATGACTAAAGACATGTACTAAATCCTTCTTGTTGGCTTAGTAATAAGTTTCAAAGAATTAAATAATCATTTTAGGATAGATTGTTTCAAGCAACAAGTGTAGGCTATATGATTTAGTCCTTATTTGAAGTCACACAAAGGTGAAGAGACATAATTTGCAAAAAGATTCAACTTTGATATCATATAAATATCCAATGTTAGCATATCTATTATAGCCATCACTTTAGAGAAGGGGCTAAAGAAACACTATACATTATAGAGGCACAATTTATCCTTGAAGTGCTGAATATAAAAGTAGACCACATCATACACAAATAAAGTTTTAACCCTTATTTAGTTAGGTCTCTTTTAAAAAGGATTAATAAAATTTCCATGATTTTGAAGACTAATCATTCTATTTTTACTATTAAATAGACTCAAATATAAAAATAGGATATAATAGATATTATTTTTAAAAAATGTAAATTGTTTAAATATTAGTTTTTAACCCTTATGTAGTGCATTATCAACTTAGAGTCTTCTTTGTTAGTTGAGAATTTATTTTAGGTACATGATCACAAAATTGCAGCTTCTTACTTTACTAAAAAGGAATAAGAACAAGCAAATAGCATTAAAATGTAGATGGTCCGTTGTTTGTTAAAATGTGGATGGTTCGTTGTTTTAGCAACAAACAACGAACCATCCACAATTTTGTGAGTGACCTTCTGCAGTGTGTAACTGATGAAATTAGATGAAATCATCATGGTTTTAGACTATAAATTACTATTTTTTATTATCATCGTATTTCATCATTTGACATTCTTTAATTAATTTTAAATTTATAAATATTGAAAATTTTGATATTAATTTATCATTACAAATATCTAATAAGACAATTCAATGTTAATAAAGTAAGTTATATTTTTAGATATCATTATAAAACATGCCTAAATTAAATCAAATCATATATAAAAGCTTCAAAATATTAGAAGAAAACTTTAATATTATAAAACCTAAAGTAAAAATCTTTATTAAAATTATAAAAATAAATATATAAAATTAAAATTAGTGAAGATAAAATGTAAGTATCTTTTAAACTTCTTAATAAATATAACAAATCAAATAAAAACTTCAATTGAAAGGATTATGTCTAACTAATAACATGTAACTAATAAAAACTAAGAAGCATTTCATCAAACAATTGATAGGCAATATGTGTTATCTCTAACTAATGATAAAATAATTGCATTTTTTCATTATTTACCAACAACAACACATTTAAATAACAAATAAACTAACAATTCAACAAAAAAACGCATAATTCAACAATCATAACAAAATCCACCACCCAACACCCACCTACAATATACATATATATAACCATCTAAGAGCTTCGTTTTTTTGGAGATAAAATAAATCCAATAGAGACATTACCTAAAAATGATGCACGGTGAAGCAAAAACCAAGTAAAAATTGATGATGGAAGCAACGAAAATAAGACAAAACTGACGCAGCTGAGGGAGGGGGAGGGGAAAGAAAAATAGCAAAAGGGGAGGAGGGTCGGGTTAAAACGACAATAGTAAAATGATGTCGTTTGGATTAAAACTAAACGGCATCGTTTATTATGAAAATTTTCTATAGTTACTGACAGAAAACTCGTTCTATTGGTAATTTACCGACTGAAAATTCACCCTGTCGGTATTCAATTTCACCATTTCCTCCACTAACAGTTGCCTCATAATTTTGCGACAGAATTACATATGTCATTGCTACATTACGACGAAAAAACTCACGGATATATTTTCCTTCCACGTTTATCGACGAATATTACGTCCGTCGATAAATACATTAACATTACCGATAGAAAGTCTATTTCCGTCGCTAATTACTGACGGAAATCATTTCATCGGTAATATTCCATTGGTAATTTGTTATTTTCTTGTAGTGAGATATTGGATCTTATTTAGGCATAATTAGTATTTAATTAGAATTATTTGTAATGATAATTAAAGTTTAATTGAATTATAATTTAGTTTTGATTAAACTATTAAAATCTCTAAAAATTATTACAAATAAGCTTAAGCCTATCACTTCCTACTTAACTATCTCTATAAGAATTATAATTTGTTAAGTTGTCATTTTGCACTTATTTGATATATAAATCTCTCTCATATGCTGAAATTATTATTCGAAATTGATGGATTTGTTTCTTAATTGTTTTTAGATAATTTCTAACACTTAGGAGATGAAATTGAGTTAAAAAGATGCAAAAAAAACAAAGAAAAACCAAAAATTCCAAGTTGGCAGCAAATTCAGTGACTAGACGTAGGCACGTGCAAGGATGGATCTGCAGAATCTGTTTTCAAGTTCAAATTTGAAGTTTTCACAATCTTTAAAATCAGATTGCTATCTTATCAATGGCATCTGCAGCTTGAAGTAGGGATAAGGATGATTTGCTGAAAATCACGAGAAGGGAAGAGGAGAAATAAAAAAAGGCATAAAAAGACGTTCACGTGTACTGTTAATGTGTACTGTTATGCAGCATACTTTAGGATTAGTTTCAATTTTCTACATTTTTCTTCTTCTGGTTTTCTGATATCCGTTGTTCAGTTTATGTTTTTGAATTATTTTTCTAAGTATTTTCGGATTTTCTAGAAAGACCTGGGATGGAGACATTGTGTTTTATTATTATTTTTATTTTCACTTTCAGCATGAGTAGCTAAATCCCTTTTCATGGTTAAGGGGAACCATGTATGAGTAGCTAAATCCGATTTTTGTTATTTCTACACTCTTAAATTTACGTAAATTGAACCCTCCCTCTTTGGTTACTTTATTTTAGTTTTGAACTCGTAGACATCTTTATTGTTAAAATTCCTCGTGGGAACGATACCCACTTTCCATTACTACATTAATTTGTATTAAAAAAGTTGGTTTCTTTTTAATTTGGTTGCAGGCGATAGCAGTACCATAAGTTTTTCTCAAACTATTTTGTAGATATCGTTATTAGAGGCTGAGCACTTGATGAATCATTTTCGAAAACAGTTCGAGGGATACGTTAAGAATATAATCATTCAGAATAAGGTACGAACAAAGATTCATGCTCTATTATGATTTAATTGTTAATCATTTTATATAATTAAAAAGCTATTGTAAAAATTTCATAATTATTTCGCTGCGGCAAGCATCTAATATTGTCCCAATTTCCTAACAAGCAATGCTATAAATATAAATATTTTTAATATCCTTAAATTAAAAGTAGTTGAAATATTTAGCGATGACTTTTATGATAGAAGTGCTATCAATAAAAATATTTTTAATAACTTTGAATAACAGCAGTTGAACTCCTTGGTAAGAACTCTAAAATATTTTTTTTAATATCTTAGAATAAAAGCATCTGAACTAGTTGATAAGAACTCTTACGATAAAAGTTTCATAAGAGAAATATTTTTTTAATTTGAAGTATTTGAACTATTCGTTAATAACTCTTATGGTGGAAGTGTTATAAAAAGAATAAAAGTATTTGAATTATTTGATAATAACTCTTGTAATAGAAGTTATATAAATAAAAATATTTTTATTATCCTCGAATAAAGCAGCAGTTGAACTATTTGGCACTTACATTCGACATGTAAACGTATAACTTCGAACAAATTGAAGAAGTGAGCTTCACCAAGTGTAGAGTTGATAACCGGACGCATGGTCAAATACTACAACACACAGCTCCATTAAAGCAAACGGGATAACATGAAAGTCAAAGTTACATAATTTTAACAGATCATAATGTCTTCAAATACCATATAAACTGGAGATGCAATTCCAGAAAGCACGCACGTTATTTAATTAGTGGAATACCCTTCCTGTAATACTATACTGCATGGACATCACATGGATGTCATTTAGCTCTTAGCCACCTGTCGTTGACATCCATTTGTCCCTTTGGAACTTCTCGTGCTCCATCTTAATAAACTCATCAGCTACTGCATCAACGCTTTCTCTACAGATCTTCCGTTCACCAACCTTAACACAGAACTGTGGTCGCTGGTGCTCTGCAACTTGGTCCCTCCGGCTCTTTGGAGGATCGGATGTAGCATACCCGTTGCCATCATTGATTGTTGAGTCCTCCCACTCGCGATGTTGCTTTTTGTGATGCAAAAAGTTTCCAAACGACATCTTCTGTCGCTATTGGGACAAGGCTAAGAAACTGGTAAGGTATGTAAACAGTATCTTGAGTTCTTCCCTTGTATTATCATACTCGGTTCCATTTTTATAGTCCACTAATATTATTCCCAAAGGATAAGGTTGAATCTAATACCTTCACCATTTTTGACATATCAAACATAATGTTAGGCAATTTTGAAGAGCTAAGACCGTAAAAACCAACTTGGAGATATTATTGGGCACGAAGAGAATCTTGCTAAGTTGCCACTTTATTCCCTTCACGAATATCCGATAGAAGTATGGAAATATCTTCATTTTCCCATAAAAACGGTAATTGATGGACAAAAGTTGGGGAAATCAGATTCGTTGGCATTGTAACTGGTATTGATATGTCATATCTGCAACTTTTGAATTCGTGTCTGGTAAAGTTCCATTGGCCTCCGTAACTTGTAGCAGCCAGGCTTATCTGGTGGCACAAGCAAGTTAGGTGCATGATTTGGTTTGCTAAATTTTATTGTACCAGCTAGCTTTAGAATTGGGTGGACAAACGTTTTCTTGCTTCTGTTTTAGCAGCCAATTGATGGATTCGTAATTAATATATAATATCATCCATATATATTATATCTTATTACAAATTATTTTAATAAAATGAATGCTATATATAATATTTACTAAAATTCCTCAATTTCGTTACGAAATTATGGTTAGTTTCGGAACGCATTTCACAATAGGCAACCCGCTTGCTTGCAACTAAAGCTTGTAAATAAGAGAAAAGATTCGGCAATGCATAAGCAAACAAGTATGCTTCATGCTTTACATTTTGATGACTCCTTCCCTCGATTTCAGCACCATTGGTCAACTGTTTCAAGCTCTTAATCTTCCATATTCCAACAATGAATCGAATCTCGGCCTCAGTATCTGAAATGCAATTCAATAGTATACGCTTTCGTGTTCTCGGCCTCAGTATCTGAAATGCAATTCAATAGTATACGCTTTCGTGTTCTTACTTCTAACGTTTTCCTCGTTGTTTAATTCCGGAACTAATGAAGGAGCTTGACTAATCCATGATTCCTAAGTTGCCTCTCCATTTCTTTCTGCAAGCTTCTTTGGTTGGGTACTATTTGCAGATATCTTAGTGATATTTTCCCAAGCTAATAAAGCTAGAAGTGTCCGTGTTAAAGTATTTCATATTGACTAAAAATGCAAATATTAAAAAATTTATAAATGGTAAAGATCAAGTATCTAAATGATCAGTTCTAGTTATTTTGACAATGATTAACCCAAGCCTAATTTTATGCTCTAATACCATATTATCTATTATTTGTCAATAAACTTACTACCCAGAATAAAGTTGTTGTTGTCTTCATTTCTAACAAGTTATTTTTGCAGGACCTTCGGACTAATGATGTTATGGCTATTGTCAAGGCAGTGAATGAACTGTATGAGCTAAACACAGAGACTCTCCTAACCCCAAATATCATGAAAGGTCCTTCTTTGGAATTTTACAAGGCTGAGAATGTTGCTTTTAATGTTTCAGTAATCTTTGATTTGTGACATTCTAGACTATGACATGTATCCAAAGAAAAGTTGCAACACATCAATGAGATAAATGTTTCTATCCTTATTAAACATGTAGTGTCAGGTGTATCCTTTAGCTAAACAGCATAGAAAACCCTTTCCCAAGCATGAGATACATACAAGTGGGCCTTTCGAAATCATCCATATGGACCTATGGGGACCCTAAAATGTTTCTACTACGGGTGGTTCACACTACTTTCTTACAATTGTAGATGATTTCAGTGGAGCCACTTGGACCTTTATCCTGAAACACAAATATCAAACATGACAAACAATTATGCAGTTTCCTATAAACAAAGAGAGACAATTTGAGACAAGAGTGCTAAAAATATAGATTGACAATAAAAGGGAGCTCATTAATCAAGAATGTAACAAAACCTTCAGTGAGATGGGAATTCAACACCAAAAAAGTAGCCCCTATACACAGCAACAGAATGGGGTAGTGGAAATCAAACACAAGCACTACTTCAAATTACTAAAGCCCTACTTTTCAAGGCCAAACTACCTAAGGGATTTTAGGAAGAAGCACTCTTAACAGTTAGATACCTGATAAACCGAATCCCAACCAAAGTTCTGGGTTGAATGAGTCCCTTTGAAAAACTGCACAAGAGAAAATGCAATTATGAACACTTGAAAATCTTTGGTTGTCTGTGCTTTGTCGTAGACAAAACACCAAATAGAACAAAACTAGATCCTAGGTCAAAAAGATGCATTTTTCTTGGATACTTGCCAGATTACAAAGCCTATAGAGTGATGGATTTGGATATTAAAACAATATTTCTGTCAAGAGATGTTGTTTTCTATGAGAGTGACTTTCCTTTTGTAGAACATGTTACTAGCCCTACACAGAACCTAGAACCTTTTTTCACCAGTACACTAGTCGATACAAACACGGAATTGTTGACCCCCTTTTTTTGTTGAGTTAAGCATGATATTTTATGGAATAAGCATGAAATTTCAATTTTTACCTTAGAATAAATTATGAGGTCATGATAGAATAATTATTGGAGTAGTTTAATTATTTATTGCAATGTTAGTGGGATTTTATTTCACTGGTTAGTGAAATTAAAGCAATGGATTGTATAAAGGGCAATTTTGGCAAGTCACTTAAGATTAAATGACAAGAAGCATTAAAAGAATGGTAGGATTGACTTTTAGCACTCATTAACGGTAGAATTGGAAGAGGAAAAAGTGTGCCTCGTACACTAAATGATCAAAACGTGAATTGAAGGGGGAAAGGAGTGAAAAAAACAAAACAAAAGAGAGAGACGTTTGTGAGAGAGAAAGAGAGAAGGCGAGTTAGGGTTTCATCTTTTCTAGCTTTTAAGAGTGATTTTGAGGGTGTTCAAGAAAATAAAAGAAAGAAAAAGAGAAAGAGAAGAGCTTCTATTTGAGCCAAACATCTCTTTGTTTGGTAAAAATTCAAGGTAAGCATATTTTAATCCTTTGGATTTTTGGAAGGGTTTTGGTTCATGAAACTTAGGAAATGCATGAGTTTTGTTTGGTGAAGATTCAAGGTAAGCATATTTTAATCCTTTAGATTTTTGGAAGGGTTTTGGTTCATGAAGCTTAGGAAATGCATGAGTTTAAGTATTTTAGAATCAATTTTTAGTAAATATGCTTTTTGGGTTCTCAATTGGTATTCCTATTGAATTAGACTTTCGCCAATGTTAAAGCGAATCAAGAGAGGCAAAAGGAGAGGTAATTTTAAGCAAGTTTTTAAGCAAGGAATCTAGGTGAGTTACATGTTTATAGTTGAGTTAATGAGCCATGAGTATTCTTCCGAATCAAAATATTTAAATGATTTCAATTGCTTTATAAATGTTGCTTTTATTGTTTCTTGAATGATTCAAGTATTTGTTATATGTTTGATACATGAATCTTGATGATGATTTATGATGGAAATTATATTTGAAATATGTCATGCTTATGGAAATCATGTTTCTGAAATGTGCCTTTTGTGCACTATGTTTACAAGTCATGAAATTCATGTTTTTGTAGGTTTGTGGTGGTCCATCATGTTATGTCATGTGCATGTTGACCATGTTAAAGGCTTCTCCCGCCTGCCCACTAATGACATAAAGCTCCTTCATAGACTCTCTCATTTTTACCGAAAATTCACAAGAACTCCCTCATGTTTATCGGAGCTTTGCAAGAACTCCCTCATGTATATGGACTACCTAAACCATTATAATTGCTTATGTTGTGTCTGAATTTATTGACAAGTTTGAGAATTTGAGAAATACATATGTTATGTTGTTTATGATGTGTTTGACAAGTTTGAGAATTTGTGAAGTAAATGTCTTATGTTGTTTATGATGTGTTTGTCAAGTTTGAGAATTTGGGAAATACATGTTTTATGGTTGCAAAGCATTTTACTACGATCATGAATAATTTCAGTGGTTTGCTTGTTTATCTGCCATAAACTTGTTACCCATGAGCTTTTAGCTCACCCTCCTTCCTCCCTATCTCCAAGTGACAAGCAAGAGATAGAGTGATCGAGAGTCAAGGCATCATTCCAAATCTGCATATTTTGTATTTAAGTTAGTGTAGGAAAAATTCAAGGCTTTAGCCGCATTTCAAGTATCATTCACATGTATATTTTGTATTTTTGGATTGTGAGATCAATGAAGTATTTGGGTCTTGAAATGCCCATTAAATCTTTGTAAAACTCTTTCTTTTGCTATTAATGAAATATATGTATGTTTTGCTCATAACTTTCCAAGTTTTCGCATTGCATTTTCAAGCATTCATAAGGGTAAAATCTATATTATGACTTCAAGGAAAAAATTGTATTAATATAGGCTGATTTGTATAAGGTTATCTTCTTGGAAGTTGTAATTTATCCTCTTAGCTTTCCAACGATATAAAGTATGTAATTTTTGGAGATCGGATTTGAAGGATATGATTGTTACAAGTTAGCGATGTTGCACAGGGTGCATGTAAAATACTTTATAGCTTTTCTATTTTAATCTAATAGAATAAGAGTACTATAGTGTCATGAAATGGGAAGAAATAGTATGGTAAGTTAGAGATGAAATGAAGGTAATAAATGGGGGGTTAAACATGTGCAGAAATTTATAATGAATGTGTGTAAGTTTGAAGGTGATGTTTTTGGGTTGATGACCAAACATAGATTATGATTTAGTTGTAAATGATATTGAGTTGAAATGAAAGTGATAATGAAGGGAAAATGATGAGGAAATAAGTTAGAAATGATAGATATACATAAGATGGGTCATAGGTAACTTGTAGGAGTTAGAAATTTGAAAATTGACCCGTAAATGTCTATTGAGCAGACTTATTGTATGCTGCGTGGACTTTCTCGAGAATTTTAGTACCCCAATTCAGTTCATGTCCATTTGAAGGGACGTATGTCCGCTAAGTGGACATTCTTAGGATATTTTTATAAATATGCAAATTTTCCAATTTTGACTCTCTAAATGAAAAAATCTCTCTTTGGGGCCTTTATAGAAGTTGTAGAACTCGAAGTCCTCTTCGAAACCATGCTTGAATGACCTTAATTTGACCTCCACAGTGAAAGTTATGCTAATCGTCCCAAATCATGTACATATATAAATTGTGGACTTATCAATGCTTTTCTCTGATACATTTAGGCTTGAATGGTGTTTGAATTGTACTTAGTTGGGTGTGAAAATAAAAGATAAAAATGAGTGATATGTTTGGGTGATGATTGAGGATATAAACGTAAGATTGGATTGTCGTATATCAAGTGTTCAAATACGAAATTTTGGGATGTTATGAGAATGGAGATCAACCTATGTTGACTAATGAGATTCCATTAAAAGGACCCTACAAAGTGATGCATGTACGATGACTCACGAGTCAGACTCAAAAAATGGGGCCTAACAAGAATACCCAACACAAACACTAGCCATAACAACTACATAGCCCATTGAGTACAGTGACAACCATTTAGAACAAATACCATTCATTATCAAGGATATGGGATAAGCAAAATTTTTCTCGGGGATCGAAATAGCAAGAGCAGAAGATGGGAATAGAAAATATGTCAAAGACATCCTGTAGGAAACCAAACTATTGGATTGCTCACCCTTTGTGGCACCTATAGTCCTTGGAACCAAGTTAACAACAGAAGAAGGTGAGACATTGGACAAACCAGAAACATATAGAAGATTAGTGTGAAAGTTGCAATATTTAGGTTTCACTAAGCCTGATATCACATATGTGATATAACAACTCAGCTAATTCATGAGCAACCCTAGACTACCACATTAGGAAACTGCTAAATGAGTATTGAAATATCTTAAGGGGACCCAGAACTTGGGGATTATATACGCAACAGAAGAAAAGCCTCACCTCACAGCCTATTCCGACTCAGATTGGGGAAGTTGTGTCTTCTCCAGACATTCCCTAACAGGCTTCTGTGTATTTCTCAAGAAGTCACCAATCTCCTGGAAAACAAAAAAACAGACAACGATAAGTCGGTCGTCAGCTGAATCAGAGTATAGAAGACTAGCTTCAACTACTTGCAAACATAAATGGATAACGCAATTGCTTTAAACATTTCAGCTTAAGGTTTAAGAACCCATACCTTTATTCTGCGATAACCAAGCCGCCATCTACATCTCGAAGAATCCAGTATTCCACGAGAGGACACAGATCTCGAAATCAATCCTCATCTGGCTCAAGACTACATAAAATTAGGGTTTCTTCAACTGACGCATGTGAACACAAGAGATCAACTCACAAACTTGTTTACGAAGGCTTTAAGTGCATGCACGTTTTTGGGTCTTGTTGGCAAGATCAGAGTCATTGGTTTCAACCAAGCCTCAGTCTTGAAGGGCAGGTGATAAAACACCCAAAAACATGTTGATGGTTTTGGTGCACTTGACCAAGGAGTATAGAGGAATTTGTTAATGTTTTGGGGGCATTGGACCAAAAAGATAAAGGACGTTGGCCACATCGCAGGCCTTACATTGTTTCCTTCATATTATTACAACACTTGTCGTTTTCTTCTTTTCCCTAGCACATGTAATATTGTAAATAGTACTAGTGAGTCGTTTCAGTTTTTGTATAGCTAGCTTTTTACAGATACGTTAGTTAGTATTTCCCTTGATTCTAGGAGTAGCAGCCAATATAAATGAGGTAGAAGTAATATAAATATTGTTCTGGAAATACAACATCGTAAGGAATAAATATTATTTCCTTCTTCTATCTCTCTTACAATTTTCATATGATATCAGAACACGTTTGATTCGGATTATTAATTTTTCGGTTGTCTGTCTGGATGTCAGTCCCAGCGGCCCGATTTGGTTGTCACTGCATTTATTTCAAGTGACAACTAGATATCCAGTCTTAGCTACACTTGAGAGGGAGTGTTAGAGTATCCCATATTGACTCAAAGGGTCAACCATTCAAATGACTAGTTCTAGTTATTTTGATAATGGTTGACCCGAGTCTAATTCTACACTCTAACCATATTAAAAATTCTAATAGTAAGAGATCAAGCAACGAAAGAGAGCCAAAAGGTAGCAAGTTTTACAGCCTAGAAGCTTTCTTATACTAAATTATGGCTTTTTATTTCAAAGTCTTAAGCAGCTGCATTATATGAAGCCCCAGACTTACATTCTAGTAATATAAGCATAATTGCTCTTGGAGACCAACAAAATGACGCGTTATAGCTATCATTTTATTATGAATATGAGAGTCTCCTGGAACGTGTTCTGATTAAACTGCCTTTGGAATGCACTCAATTTTCTTGAATCCATTGCAGTTGAAGCCATTGTCAAATTCCTGGCGATGAAAAACGGCATCAGCATCCCAACGTTTATGCTCCTCAAATGACATGTCCTCCATGATAGCCTGTGCTGGAAAACGCTCCTTGTGACCATTTCTAGCTTCAAATCTATTATGCTTAAATGACGTGTCCTCCATCCACATAGCCCGTGCTGGATTTTTTGTCCTGTGACCATTTCTAGCTTCATATCTATGCTCAAAGGACAAGTCCTTAACCCGCATAGCATGTCCTGGAATATTCGCCTTGTGATAATTTCCAGCTTTAAATTCACTATTCACTTTCGGATCAAGAATTGGTTGTCTTCTATGCCAAAAGAAGACTTCTTCTGGTTCCAGCCATTTTGATGATAAAGGTTCAGTGTGTGAGGATGGGCGAACAGATTTATACCCTGACCATGTTTCTTGAGATGGTTACTCTCACAATTCCAGTTCTCTTCTTCTTCTTCTTCTTCCATTGAAAAGCTCTCCTGAGCCCAATAACTTCGACTCATCTTGTTGATAATTGATAAGAAAAGACAGCGATTGTGATTTCTTGCCCGAGCTGTCTTGTGAACAGAATTGCCAAATTTATAGGGTTTCAGACGTATTATAAAATAAGCACATAAGAGTTTATCTCATTCTTCCATTTTCAATTGGCATCACATCACACCTTTTTGACTGCAAATCTTTCAGTTTCACTGCTTTATTCTCAACCCAATGGCACACCAAGTTTGCCAGGAGCACTTTGATTACTATAAATGTATGGTCTCAACGAATTATGCCATTGCCCTCTTAATAATTTAGAATTACAAAAATTAAATTACAAAAAGGAGCATTATGATTAAATAAAGAAAAAACTTGTCCGCAAAACTAATATGCTTATAAGCAAAAGCTAGATCAATAACAACAAGAAGTTCATGTAGTTAAATGTTACATCTCCTTTGGTTACGAAAGGAAAAAGAGAAACAAGAAACAGGATCCATCGCCTGAAAATGAAGCGAATACTTGTTCAAGGAATCTATTCCCTCCAGGTGTAACCTTTCACAGTAAAGTCGATTCTTCACGTAAATGTCATAGAAAGACACCACTTTTAATCCCCGCCAATTGGACTTGCCAAAGCTAATCCATCTCATCAAGTGGAGCCCAAATTCATAAAATAAATAAATCTCTTTGTTTTATAGATACAGCGAGTAGGTTGTATCTATAAAAACAAACTTACGTAGGGCCGACGTGTTAAAGTCTGTGTATGTATCTCAAACTTACAGCTCATGGAGAGGGAATAACTTGGTAACTACCGCCAGCTTCATTGCCAGAGAGGCATGTAATGATCTTTCCCCGCTCAACTATAATTGGATCAAAATAATCCATGTCATCGATTAAAAAGAGCCAAAAAGATTCTGGTGCTTGTGGTTTGCTATACATTTTTAACATTTGTGAAAGAGAAGCGCATATTTGGTGGCCTCAGAGATGACTGTATGTAATTACAGGAGGTTTTATTCAAGCCTAGAAATCTATGGTTCAAATGGAGTAGTGGAAATCCAAATTCCTTCTGCAGACCAGTGTAGCTGTTGGATTAATGTTGCCCCTCACTTACCTTCAATTTTTGGTGAAGAAGCCGACTTCCATGGGACAAGGTTTCTATGCCAGTTTTTATGCAAGACAAGACTTGAAAACATTTTAGAATACTCGTGAACAAGAGAAAGATAAAGATCACGTAGAAAAATCATAACGCTGTCAATCAAGTAGTTAGTGACATGGAGGAATATAAATGTCTCAGAACAAAACTTTTCAGAAGTGAATTCGCTGAACCTCAGACTACTATTTAAGGTGTTCGGTGGGTGGGAAAATGACACAAGCTCCCAGAAATGATTTAGCTGTTCCCATCACATCGAGTTCTTTGTCGGCTCAAAACGGAAGTGCACCTATTTGAATAGACATCAAACCAAAGAAGCTATATACATAATCTGACACCAAATATGAAAGAATCTGCTAAACTCTTCAAATATGTTCCAAACCTAGACGGACATATCAGACATCAATGCCAGTAGATCATGTCAGATGTTCAGTTAAGACTCTTCATAGAACAGAGTCCCGCGAGCTAGCACTCCTAGCCTTGACCAAACAGGTAGAGAAAGGCCCGCAAGAAAACTACTCACTTTCTCTCAAGCAATTTCCGGGCAAGAGGAATTTATATTTATCCGCATTCTCCAAAAGATAGGATGGAAGATGAACAGCTGAATACGAATGAGGAATTGGTCCCATTTTCCCAATGATTTCCTTGAAAGTGTACTCCTCTGGAAGCATGTCAAATAAATCAGCTCCTTTGCATATCAATCTCTGGACCCTTTCAGGGTTCAGGAAACGTTTAAACCTGACTCTATCATGATGGCTGTAAGCTTTCATCTTGAATATGAACTCACTTATATGGCGGAAACAAAAGCTGCAGTGCCACCCTGCATCTGCCAAGATGTCATCTCCTTGTCGATAATGTGCATATCGTGTCTTCCCTGCCTGATACCTGTGAATAGAAGCTCTCCAGCTCTTATTGTCCACAAGAAACTCAAACGAATAGAGATAATTCTTGAGCCGAAGATGAAGGATATCAGGCGTGCCATCACACCACCTCAATAGGTTAATAGTATGTCCGCTTGGTATCTCATCAACATCGGACATAATCAATAAGTCATCATCAGAAATCCCTGCCACTCTTATCAGCTGGTCCAAAGCAACTCGTTGATATGCTTCCTCAATAAATGGGTTCTCTCTCGTCTTGAACCTCCCCCCAATGGTTCCATAAGTTAATCTAGGCTCAACAAACTTGAACTTATCACGATAATTGGCAAAATAAAGAGGCTTTGGAGTCCCAGTAAAAGTTGAATTAGACTCGAGGAGAATAAACTGTGTAATGTATGGGTACAATTCTTTCCATCGGATGGTAAGGATGTCCAGCTCATTGCTGAACAACACTGCATCATAAACACGTCTTGGGAACTCACGAATTCCCCAACCATGGAGCTTGCACAGGTTCTCCATAGATACGTTCTCATGGTAATAATGGGGGATTTCATTGAAGCTTTTCGGCGGTGATTCCCAGAGTGGCCTCAGGAAGTAGGTTATCTTCTGTCCATGCACATATATACCATAGACACTAGTTGGCACCAGTATAAAAAGAAACAAATAGGTCTTTAAATCAACGCCTCGAAGAATACAGCGGATTCTGGACATGCTCAAAACTCCACCCGAGTCCTGCACGATAAAGAGTAGTTCGCTAAGTAAAAATTAAGGCACCAAATGAAACAAAATAAACACAATTCATGGAGTCCTG
>JAOSBN010000120.1:42883-53113 GCA_027563595.1 Erythroxylum suave
TAACATGTAACATGGCTCCCCTAAACCAAGACAAAAGATTTAGCTACTCATAATCGAATTGAAAACAAAAGAAATAATAAAGTATAAAGTCTCCATCCCTGGTCCTTTACTAAAAATACGAAAATACTAAAGGAAAAAGTGCAGAAAACGTAAAAGGATTGACAAGAAAATAGCAGAAACGAAAATCTATCTAAACCTAGTCTACGTGAACAGTGTCGTGAACAGTATCGTGAACAATAACTACGCATACTATTCGCGTTGTTCCCTTTTTAGTGCCTTTCTTTTCTTATTTCCATCCTATCTTTTCTTGGTTCTTGTCCGATATTGTATCCCCCAATTTCAGGTGGTCAATCCCCTTGAAAGATGACAATATAATCTTCAAATATGGTGAGAATCTCGAATTTGACTTTTGAAAAGTGATCTGCAGATTTATTTCATCCTTAGGCATGCGCACGCTTAGTCACAAAATTGCTGTCAAATTAGGAATTTCATATTTTCTTCATTCTTTTGCATCTTTTTGATTCAATTTCATCTCTAAGGTGTTGAAAACCATCTATAACAATTATAATATAATTCTATTAATTTCGGATAATAATTTTAACACATTAACAATAATTAAGTCCAAAATAAGTGCAATTTAATTACTTAACAGTCATGTAGACTTCTAAATCATAAGATGTAAGAAAAAATCACATGCTACTCCAAAACAGGAACAACATCAGGTCACCATTTTTGATCTCAATTTTCAAGGTCATAAAGCCAGAATTAAGTCAGAGTCCCTTTTAGATATATTTAGCTCTATTTCTCAGGTTTCATATGCAACTGAAATCACACAATTTAGAGGTCTATAGGTTGAGTTATGACTCAAACAATGTTATTGACTCAAATAAACCCTAGGTATAATTTCACTACACAATATGCTCTTGTCATATTCGACCAATTCTATCCAAGGTAACACCGAATCATCATCCCATCAACCATTACTCATCCAGAAGAATCCTTTTACACATTTAAATGTACACAAATATAGAAAATAACTAAATGAAGTTCCAAACTTGAAAATTGAAAAAGTGGATCTTCTTGCCTTTCCTTCCCTTCCTCTTTGGCTTTGCTTGACTTACCAACTAAATACACCAAAAATATAACTCTCAATCCCACTTCCAACCTTATAATTTCATTCCTTCATAAGCAAAGTAAGAAGAGATAAAGGTGAAGAGAAAATCCCTAGCTTTTACCTTAATTTGCACCTAAGATTGGCTTGATTTCTTACATGAAAAATGATGGGATGAAGAAGGTCGAATAGAGAGGATAAAAATCTAAACTTAGAATCCCCAGAATGTCATGCTTCTCCCCTCTCCTTATGCTCATTCCAGAACTTTCAAGATTCAGGCATATGCTTAATTCCTATTAGACACACATGCTTTATTATTATTAGTCACACTTGCCTTAATCTAATTAGTGCATGTGTTAACTTTAGAATAATTGCATATTGTTCCTTCTTCTTCCTTTACTTCCCACATAGCCCTACAATATTATTAATTAACTTCATTCCCCTATGTTTTAGTTTTCTAATGTAATAAATTTCATGCAGTTTGGTTAATTATTTTTGGAATTATACTCAAAACACTACATGCTGCTCGAAAATAGGGACAACAGTCATAATTCAACTTCAAGCTAGAATCCAAAAAACTTAGAGGTACAAAAAAAATTCGATTTTTTCATAAAAGTTTTAGATCTATGTTTTTAGTTTAATCTCCAATTTGAAGCTCTACAAGCCAAGTTATAGAAGTCTATTCAGTGGAACCTATCCATCCAGCGAGGTACACATCTCAAATCAACTGACTCAGATTTTATCATGCAAAAGCAACACAAAAATACATCCAATTTAACCAAAAATATCTCATTTACTTATGGAATACTTCTTTTATCAATTCCCCTCACATCACGTTCATAATCCAAGCAAACATATCAAAAATTTCCATACATATTTTATGTCTAAATATATATGTCCATGCTGAAACGAACAAATTATCCATTTACCCTTGTCTTTTTCATTAAGTAACATTATGTCTCTTATACGTAGATGTACTTAATTCATTACTTTCACTTCTTAATACACCCTATACATGCTATAATACTTCCAGGGTATATGTTGGGGCGTTACATTGTATGAGTAAACAAATTATGTTAGTTTATAGTTGAATTATGAGATTACATAAAGTAAGTTGTAAACTTATAATTGTGAGTTATGGTTGAAGTTGAATATGTTATAGTTATGAGTGTATGTCTTTAATTTATGGTTGAATGATGCAATCATACAAAATGAGTTGTATTGTATAAGATGTGTATGTGCATTGTGTATTTATGTATGATGCATATTTGAGTTGTTAGCTTTTGACTTATTGGTGAATTGTGTTGAATGAAATTAAATTTTGTATAATGTAATCACACAAAATGAGTTATATTATATAAGATGCATAAGTGTATTGTGTAGTTGTATATGTTGAATACTTAGATTGTTAGTTTTTGACTTATTGTTGAATGTTAGATGAAATTGAATTATGTATGATGTAATCATACAAAATGAGTTATATATATATATATATATATATATATATATAATTGTGTTAATTTGGACTTTTGAGTTAAATAATAAATATGTTTTGAAAGTAATCAATAATGAAAGTATGTGTTCTTTATTTTTATATGAAGTTATTAAGATAATTTTGATATATGTCTTCATTTATTTTTACAGGTTAATTGAAGGAAGTTTGATTACTCTTGATAATTCAATCGCTTCAGAAAGATACAATAATCTAGCTTAGGCCCATGCTATATTGGCCCTTGGAATGAAGAACCATACCATTTGTTTGTTTTGTAACAAGCGTTTAAAAAGTGGAGGAATCACCAGATTAAATAAGCATTTAGCTAGGGTTAAAGGTGATGTGGAATCTTGTAAAAAAGTGAGTCTTTATTTGAAATGACAAATGAAAACTTTGCTTAAAGAGTATCATCATTAGAAAGATAGAAGGTAGAGATTACAAAATTAGTAGTGGAAGTCCATTTGTGAGTGTTCAGGATGATAGTGAGAATGTTGAAGGTAGTAGTATTCCTACCCCGATAAGAAGTACATGTTGCACCTGGACTTGATGTTAGAAAAAGAAGAAAATAGATGTTTAATTTTTCTGCACCAAGAACAACTCCTGAAGCTCAACTTTCAATCCATAATGCCCTACAATCAAGAGAAATGACTCATAATGTAGACATGACAATGGCTAAATGGTGATATGATTTAGGTATAACATTCAATACTTTCTAGTCTTATTATGATTATCATATGGTTGATGCTATTTCCCTTTATAGCCGGGGATACAAAGCTCTTTCAATTGATGACTACCGAGGTAAACTTTTAAGTAATTCTGTTTATGAAATTAAATTTATTTGATTAAAAGAAGACTGACTTTGGTTACTTTTGAGTGTTTGTTCATGTGTGATAGTTAGACAAATATAGGACATGGGCTTATTATTAATTTTTTTGGTTTATTTTGCAAAGGTCTATTAATGCATCTAGACTTATTAGAAATGTTGATACTTTAATTAAAATATTCGATAAAGTCAGGAATGAAGTAGAGTCACAAAAAATTATTCAGTTTATTACTAGTATTGTTCGCTTATAAAGTGGCTGCAAGAAGATTACAAAGTAAGTATAATTCTTCTTATTAGATTCCTTATATCGCATATTGCATTGACTTGATGTTGGAAAATATAAGGGATGCTAGATATTTTCCTATTACTGATGAGACTGTGCGTAAAGTAAAAAAGGTGACCAAGTTCATCTACAATCGTGTGTAGGTCTTGAATTTAATGAGAAAGGTTTTCACCAATCATAAGAATTTGTGTCATCCTACTATTAAAAGATTTGCAACATATTTCTTTTCACTTCAGTGTTTTATTATGATGAAGAAAGAATATAGACGAATGTTTACAAGTGATAAATGGATTTCATCTTAGCATGCTAAGTTTAATGTTGGATGGGAGGTTTCCAAAATTATGCTTGAAGATACCAAATTTTGGTCCTGATGTCAATTTGTCATCCAAGTTTAAACCTTTGGAGATTGTACTTCATCTAGTTGATAATGATAAAAGGGCAATAATGAATTATTTTTATAATGTCATGAAAAGGGCGACGGAAGAAATCAAGGCCAATATGAAAAATAGGTCTTTTTTGTACTCATCTTATCTTGCAGTCATCAATGAGAGATGAGAAAGGCAACTTTACTCTCCATTGTATGTAGTTGGGATATTTTTTCATCTTGGTGTCTATTTTAAATCAAGTTTTACAAAGAAAGTCGAAGTTAATAGGGAAATGCTATTAAAATAGTTGTTGCTTAGGAGATCATACAGGATCTCCCAAGCTTACAAATGGAGATTTATAAGGAGGCTCTTGGGGAGTTTGGGATGCTAATTGCTATTCATCAAAGAAAAAAACTTAATCCAATTACACATTCTTAGAGTGACCAATTTGAAAGTGGTGTGCTAGAATTGCAAATGTTTGCAGTTAGAATTTTAAGTCAATGGCTGAGTGTAACATGTTGTGAAAGAAATTAGAGCACATTTAAATTCGTCAATTCTAAGAAAATGAATAGATTAGAGCATAAAAGATTGAATGATTTGATATTTATTCGACGAAATTTAAAACTTCAGGAAGATATGCTATTATCATTATTAAGTTAATTAGATATAATTTTTTATAATTGTTTAATAATTTAATTTATTATTTAATGAGACTCTTAATAGAACAAGTAGTTCAATAGCTCAAACTTGTATTCATAATATAAACTTTTTGACGAATTGGGTATATGAAAACTAGGTTTGATATATGAGAGTGGCTTGAAAGATAATCTTGAATGAGAAAGCATTGACAACTCATTTGTTGCAATAAATTTTAATAATGGTAATGACGAAGCTCCCCTTAATGATAAGGATTTTGTACCAAACGAGAATTGACATTAATTTAATTATAGCAAGTTTTCGGTGAAATGAAGTTTCAAATTTTGTTTTTTGTCTTCTTTTAATTTTACTTATATTTAATGTATATGTTAAATTCTATATATATAACATAATTGTAGAAGTCTAGATTTGATTAGACTAACCTTCTTCACATTTTCCCCATAGACCTCTAGTCTTTTACGAGACCGATTAATTAGTTTAGAATGCTAACTCCTTTTCGATCATATCTGAGCTTTTCAGACGGTGGTTGAAAGCTAGGGAGACTTTTCTTATGCGCCTTTAGATGTTTTACGTGTTGAATTCAATTTTTTAATTTTTTAAGAATAATTAAGCACCGAAGATTAAAAAAAGAGCTAATTTAATTACTAATTATTACATATATTTGATAAATTATTTAATATATACTCTTAAGAATTTATCCAATATTTATCTAAAATGATTAGATTGAAACTAGGTGATACTTTATTATTTTTAAAATTACAATTAGGACTATTTTAAGGTGGGGTTTTTTGCACGTCGAAAACTAAGTTTGAAAGAGGCAAGACAACAAATAAGGGCAGTACGTGCTATGTTAGATTAATTAATAGCTAGCAAACTTGGTCCATAACGTGCAAGTCTCAAAAGTTATAAACTAGTTTGTATGTTTATTAATGTTGATTTAACAAAATATTGAAGAAACTGTTCCTTAGTTGCACATGGTAGGGTATTATATATGTATCAAATTGTCCGATATTGTGGAATAATTCAAGATAAGGACAAGTATCATGATCAGAAGCTCGAAGCCAATTTCTCTTTTGAAATCAAATGATTAATTAGAGCAAATTATAAGAAAAGATTAATAGATATTTAGATGTTGAGTGACTTAGTAAGGTTTGGATCGAAGATTTGAATCATAAAAACCCTTAAATTTAGATATTTTGATCTTAAAATAAAAAAGTTGAGAGAACACGTACTTGTTAAGATTTTTCAACTTCACATCAAATCCTGAAGACCTATTTAGATATTTTGATGCATTAGAACAATTTCTTTTCAAGACCCACAAGTTGAAATTGCTTGCCTTGGTTTGGTATTGATGATTATTTCCCTATAGGCGTGTTTGGAATCTGTCCTCGTTAGAATTGAATAGGTCAGTCAATCATCAAATGGATCAAAACAACATGTTCTAATTTAAAGATCGAGTGAAGGGACCATGGAAGAAGAACTTCCCCAGTCCTTCAAAACTTGTTACTTGGGGCCACTCATCCGTATTGAGGACCACAGAATTAGGTGAATTAGAGCCAAGTTGGTCACTCTTCAAAGAACTCATAAATGTTCTATTCATCAACAGTGAGAAGACGGTATGATAGTTTGAAATCATTCAAATTTGGATTTTGAACTATTTAAATGTACTTTATAAGATTAAATTTACAAATATTTTGTTATTTTTACTCATTTTAAAACACATTTTCATTATTCAATATTAATTTAAAATATTTTATTTCATTCATTTTAAAGTTTTTAACGAAAATTGTTAGTAACATTAATGAGAATCATCGTACAAATTATATAATTTGTTTAATAGTCCGTTATACGACAATTTCTAAAATAATTTTATATACACTTAATAGTTAATAGAATATAGTATATTAATAATTTAAAAAATAAAAAATGAGTGAAATTATAGGTAAAAACTGCTTCTAGTACTTTATTAACAAGATAGAGGGTGAGCCTGACAATTGCTCCAATTATAATCAGAAGGTCGTATATTCAAGTCATAAAAATAGTTTTTTTTGTAAAAGTACAAAAGAAAGGTTGCATACAACATGACCGTCTCCAAATTCTACAAAGTGGGGAGATTTGTGTTTTGGATATGCTAACTTTTTTTAACAAGATGAAGTTCATGAAATAGATCAATCATGGACACATGCCAATATCAGATTTTTTTAAATATTAGATTAAAAATCTAATATTAGATTTTTTAATATGGGCAGAATGTAGAGTCCATTAATACTAATGGAGTTTGAGCTAATCATTGTAAAAATGATTAAAACTAATCATTTGAATAGTTGACCCTTACCACTGATAAATCCTTTAATATTTTCATGTTTAGTCAATATAAGATACTTTAACACTCTCCCTCAAGTGCAACTAGAATTGGACGTCCAGTTGTTACTTGAAATAAACGTAGTGGGAACCAGACCGGGTCGCTGGGACTGGACATCTAAATGGACAATCGAGAAATTAATAATTTAGACTAAACATGCCCTGATGCATTCCATGTTAGAATTTTTAATATGAGTAAAGTGTAGAGTCCGTTAACAAGAATTGAACTTGAGTCAACTATTCCTAAAATGACTAGAACTAATCATTTAGATAATTAACCTTTGTCACTTATAAACTCTTTAATATTTTCATGTTTAGTCAAATATGTGATACTCTAATGTAACTTATTTTCAACTTTTGAGGGTTTACTTAATTGTGGAGTGAGTTTTTATTCATCGCATCAACTCATTGTCAGTCAAGTTCATTAAACGAAAGTGAAGAAAAGCTAATTGCCACCAATTCCTTATGTTAACTTGAAAGGATATATTTTCAAAATATAATGGTTAATGTATCTAGATTTTTATTAACATTATTGCAATACTTTTCATGAACTTATGTGAATCAAGCTCTTACATATAAAGAATAATCTTTTCATTTTGTCTTAGTAGAATAGATGAGCATCTATAACTGTATTATTTTTAAATATGAATTGAATAAATTAATATAGATCATAAAATAAAATAAAGCCTCCTGTTTTGACCAGCAAGGCAGGAATCTAAGGAAATTACACCCCGAAACCCTCAAGTAATAGAGGCTACTTGGAAGTTACAGTAATACTTGAGTCACCCCCTCAAATTGGGTGAATGTTCGTGTGATCAGTATGAAGAGGGCCACTATTTCCCAAGCTACGCGCACACGTAAAAGCAAGCTAAATTAATGCAGCAACTGAGACTCAAGCTCAATCAATCAAATAAAGTTCTTCTTGGTGACAACGTGTTTGAAAAGTTCAACCAGGATACGTACAAATCTGAGTCCCAGAAGTCTTTGTTAACGATAAGGGTACCTACTTAATATTCCTTGTCCGGTAGACTTGTGGTCAATGCAAGAAATTTGTTTGTTAAGAAACCTTCGGGATTAGCTACTTGGACCGCCAAGAACAGTCGAGTCAATGCATTTAAAAGGGCTTTTATGGGCTCCTTTCCAGATGTGGGGAAGCTAAAACTCAACCAGATAAAAGATTAATGTTTGAAATCGGTAAAGTGAAATTAGATTTTCAAGGTATTGGTTATAAGGGAGAATTCTTTAAGGTGAACGAGGAAAAGAGTGATATGTCCAGATCTGTTTAAGTAGAAGAAACATCGAGAAAAACACGAAGATTTATATCTATGTGTCACTTTTGAGGAGTTATTGGATATATAAGATCAAGATATTATTAGTTACTGCAGACGTTATTTCAAAGAAGTCAAAGTCGAAAAATTCTACGTCCCTCATATAAATTTCGGAATCAGCCTTTAGTATCAAAATTCACTTGGGTTAAAAAGGGGTCAAGGACAAGCACAAATATGTAGTAAAGGAAAAACAAGAAATTGTTCAGATTTACAGTTAGTTACTGCTTTTGAAGAAACTACTAAGGATAAATCAATTACTTCAGATGAAGAAATCAATCATACATTTGATTACCGAGATAATGTGATAAGAAATAACCCCAAGTTTGAATTTCCTCGAAGGATACAGGCAGGGTCGTTCTTATCGGTTTATAGGCCCTGGGCGAAATTTAAAAAAGGGCCCCAATAAATCGACAATATATAAACATGCAAAATTTAATATCTAATGTTTAAAAAAAATTTAATGATAGAGAAACTTATGTGAACTTTACAAGATCATAAATCTAACAATTATTACATTACTTATGGCAAACTATAATGAAAATTACAAAAACAAATATTAAATTATTTTTATAAATAACAGATAATCTAAAAATAAAAAAGGCGAAACACAAATAAATACAATATCATCTAATATTAATGTTATGATTTAAAATGCTAATATAATGTCCACATTGATGGCAAATTACAAATTAATTATAACATATTCAAATATTTAACAATCTACAAATATATTAAAATCATAAACTTTACTTTATCTTTAAATTACACTTGGAACTTAGAAAATAGAATTGTGAAAATTTTTTGCTGCCAATTTTTAAGTTAGAATACCTTAGATGCATATGTTGATGAAAAAAATTAGAGGGAAAAAATATACCTAAATTCTTCAAAACTATTTATAACTATCATAAAGGTAAATGATAGTTAACGTTAACTTATAATAACGTTATAAGTTAGTTAATGTTAACTTATTCAAAATGAGGGAGGCCAATCACTAGCTTCCAAGGGGTCCTTTTTGTCAACCACATTAAGAGGCAGCTTTAGATATTAAATTCGCCGTTAAAAATCTTGAAATACCAAGAGCTTCTCAAAATAATGCAAGATTGGATGGGCCCCTTTTGTTGATGGGCCCTGGGTAGGTGCCCTATTTGTCCCTGCCCAGGGCCGGCACTGGACATAAGGACTGTGTTCTTTACTTTTTTGAAGTTTTTTTGTTGTTTAAAAAAAGAAAATTCAAAAAATAAAAAAAGTCTTCTTTAGTTCTTCTTTAATTTTTATGTTGCCATTGTCTTCCCATCTTTTTAATAGTTTGTATTGTGACTTCTATTTAGCTCCGCCGAAGACTCTTCAGCTCTCTCATTAGTATGAGTTTCTCTCTTGGATATCTATCTCTCTTTCAGGCGCATCTCTCAGTGTTTGGAATGGTGGTAAATTGTCATCTTGGCGTGCTTATGATTCTTCCACTGCATCTATTATTGATTCTTATGATTATGTGTTTTGATACTGTTTTGTCCCAAGAGGGAGACATTAGATTGTTTTTGGTGACTGTTCCATTCAGGGGATGATTTCAAGCTATATGCGTGACTATTCGTCTTACTTTTTGACATCTTTTGTCCCAAGGGGGAGAAATTTAGATAATTAGATTATTATTATTATGGATGCTCTTTGGAACAGGGGCGGAGCCAGGAAAATTCTAGAGCCGGGGCTAAGATGGTGACGGGTTGGCGATCGGTGGTTGGGCAGGGTTGGGGTGGTTTGTATTACCATATATACGTGACAAAAATTATTTTAAATTTTATATTAACTTTTAATA
>JAOSBN010000120.1:53213-64995 GCA_027563595.1 Erythroxylum suave
AGTGGTTACATTATCTCCTTGGTGAACTGCGGTTGTCTCCCACTGTTCCAACACCAATATTTTGTGACAACCAATCTGTTTTATATTTGGCGCAGAATCCTGTTTTCCACGAACATACTAAACACATTGACATCGATTGTCACGTGGTTCGGGAAAAACTTCAATCTGGTGTCATCATTTTACTTCCAGTTTCTTCCAAGAATCAGCTTGCTGATTGCTTCACGAAAGGGCTTTCTTCGTCCATTTTTATCAATTCTTTTCGCAAACTGGGAGTACATAATATGTACTCTCCAGTTTGAGGGGGGGTGTTAGAATTATCGTTAGTTAACAGTTCAGTTAGTTGTTCACAGTTCAGTTAGTTCTTCGTACCTCATATTTACAGTATAAATATTCTTCATTAAAATGGAATGAACCAGACTATTTCTCTCTCAATTTCGATTTTCTGATAAGGTGAGGGCCCCACGGACATAAACAAAGAGTGTCAAACTGCATTACCAAATTTCTGATGTCATTTATTATTTTTCTTTTGATTAATATTTTGTTTTTATTTATACTAGAGACGACCTCTCGATTTTTCAAAGATTAAAGGCTAAAATCCAACCACATTTACATTGTTGTTTGGAGCGTCAGATCAGTTTCAATGAAAGTTATCCCGAGGTAATGTCTTTCTTGGCTTTCTCGTCCAAGTGAAGGGTTTTATCCTGGAGGGAACAGGCCAGTTTCTGCTGATAAGAGAGGTTTTAATCTGCTATTGTTAGAAAGTAATAGTAGTTATCGATCGAGGGGACGTATGAACCTATTTGATAGCAGCCAAAAATTCTTAGATACAACGTCTTTTTTAGCAAATAGTTTTTTCAGTTTCAACCCATCATGTTTATTTCCTCCTTTTTTGGAAGTTAGTTTTAGTATTGAACATATTACGGGTGAGTGGTGTACTAATAATAGACCAAGTTAACAAAAACTTCGTATCCTTATTTAAAATATGGAATAATGTCAAATATTCCAAAAGAAAGCTTGAATAACGAAGTCGGTGGTCACATTTTAATTAGTGTGATCAGAATTCATGAAAAATAATAATCATAAAACTACTGAAGAAATTTGATTTTACATAATCAATTTACTTTTATTTGATAAAATCCAAAGTTTGAAAACTAGTAAATAATAGGTTTTTGTTATTTTAAGTTCGTAATACGTAACTTAATTTTAATGTTAATTATATTTAGTTAAAAGATAATGCCGTTAAAGTATCTTATATAATTAATTATAGAAATCTCATTTAAGTTAAAGAGTATCTTATGAATTTGATTGATATTCACAATACTAATGTTTAGTGACATAATGTATATATGCTAATAGTTTCATCTAACTTTTATAAACTTACGGCATCTTAGATACGTCACATGTTTTAAAAAGTTTCCTATCAGAATTTGTGTCAATGAAACAACAACAACGATAATATTAAGAAGAAATCTCGTTGAGATAGAAGTTTAGAGAGGTCTAATAACATACAATCTTATCTGCAATTAATAGTGAGGTAGTTTTTAAATGACCCACATAAATAATTAAGGTTTGTGCCACTATGACATTGTATAAAGGGCCCTAGAAAAATATGGAGTGAATGTGTTGGGAGGTTGTGGGTTGAGGCATCACCAAATAAACAAGTGTTCATATTCCTCTTTGTCCAACTTGCGCCATACTCATCGAACTTTACCTTGTAAATTCGTATTGAGCCAACAATTGAGAATATTCGTTTGCACCCATTCTTTCTTTTGTCTAACGTACAGGTTCCTTAAGGGATGGAAACACCCATGTGACATGATTGTCTGGTGACCCCATTGCATGTGTTCGTGCCATGGCAACTAGACCTAATAATATTATGTTACTTAAGTGATTCCAGTCAATTGATTGTCCAAATAGAAGGTTATGTTTAGAGAAAGTTCATACACATACGATGTTGGTAAAGTTGAGATGTTTTGGTTAGAAAGTAAATAAGATCATATTTTTGTTAGATTAAATTTGACTTTTAATATAATACAATAAAATCTCAAGAAATTGATAATGTTAAGATTATATACAAATTGTCAATTAAAAGAGATATAAATTATTTAATTAAGAAGTAATTGCCCTATTAATTCAATTAAGGCAATTTTAATAAATTTATCTTGGGGTGTTTGAGTGATAAGTTTTACAGAAAAGATGAATAATAAAGAGTTATATGATGCATTCAGAAAAGATGAATGGCTCTCAAATAAGAATATGTTGGTGCTCATTTAATTGGTTAGAACATAAATGCAGTGATTTACTTAAGGGCGAAGTCTCTATATTGATTTTAGAACGACTTAGCTAAAACTTCGAACATGCACCAGTTGACTTTTTTTTCTTGACCTTTTTTTCCTTATTCTTTATTTGTTATACAAAAATTAAACTAAAAATATTAAATATTATTATGAATAACATAATTGCCTTTTTCAATATTATTTTATTTTAAAAAGACATTATCAATCGTATAAAAGTAAAAACTAAAATAAATTGGAACAATTGATCTCACTTTATTGCTTTTGTAATTAAACTGTTTCATAATTTAGTTGTAATTAATTAATTTTATGTTATATCTAAATATAGCTAAATTAAAAAACTATATGATAATATAACTATATATTATTAATGCATTTTCTATCTATTCTATTTATAAATTTAATTTAATTTTTAACTATATTATAATTAAATAATGGTATACATGTATACATATAATAGATAAAATTTATCATATCTTATTTATTATATTACTCTAGTTATTAAAATTGTTATATTTTTATGAATAATTCTATATTATATATATTTTTATAATAATAGAATTTAATAAATATAATACATATGATTATATAATGGATAGAATATATAATAAATGTATTATGTAGGTTTTTATGTATATAACATATATATAACAATATTGTATAATAATAAAATAGATCTTTGCAAATATATATTATATAAATAATAAGTAGAAAATTTTCATTAATAATTTTTTCAAGTTCATTTAATTAAAATAGATAAAACAAAAAAAAGACTAAAATAAATAAATAAATCACCTTTTTATTATTTTTTAGTAAAATTCTTTTTTATTTTCAAGAACTGTAGGATAATTTGAATCAAATCTTTATATATATATATATATATATATACACACACACGTATGTATGGAAAGTTTTAAATCGATATATAATAATTTAGATATTTCATAATTTATAAATTTCAATAGAATAGAAAAAGGAGAGGTTTATGATAATTTGAAACCTATTATATTAGGTAATCTAATATCTTTATTCGTGAAAATATTTAACTTGATAGTTATGGTTGCACTCTATTGTGGATTAGGCTTGGCATTACACTAGACCGAGCTTGGACTCGCCCAAATCTAAGCCCACCTTGAAAATTTATGTTTAAGCATATGGCCAATTTAAAGTTCAATCAAACTCAAAGTTCGCAATTAAGGATGACAATGACCGACTCATGGGTCTAAATTCAAGTGTTTCAATGAGTTGACTTATGAGTTAAATCAAGCACAGACTAGTTCGAAGCCTAATTTTTTTAAGCAAAATGATGTAAAGTTAGGCTTCAGGTAAGCTTAAACTTAATTAACAAAAGACGTCTTATACTTTTAATTTTTAAAATTATTTTAAAAATTGATAAGACCGACTCATGGATCGTCTCATTGTCATCCTTACTCACAACATAAGCTTGAATCTAATAAAGCTTAAACGACTTGAAATCCAATCGAGTCCAACCAATTCCAATAATTTTTTCATTTGAAAATGACATCTATCTTCACTTACAATTTTTAATTTTTGAGTTGGATTAGACCGAATTATGTAGCCCGAATTTGATCCTAATGTGAAGTTTAGAAAATTAAAAACAATTGAGCTTGATCTTAAATCTAGTCAACTCGAGGAACTCATTAAATATAAATCGAGTCATGTTGAACTCAAGTCAAAATGTCATCCCTATCATTTCAAATTGGACGTAACAATTTCTCCTTATCAGGCTCAAGTGGTTACGCCAAATAAAGGATTTGTAACTCATTCTCTACTAGGCTCTCTTATCATTTTTTCTCATATATAAAAAGAAGAAAAAGAAATAACTAAGAAAAATTTAGCAACAACAATAAGGCTAATTACATTTCGAAAATGATAAATATTATTGTTAAAAATAATAATTTATTAAATGATTCATTTTCTTTCTACGAGCTACAACACCCGATAGAAAAAAGCAATATTTCAAGTGAAGCATCCTTTTTTAGAAATTATTATAAGATTTAGTTAAATCAATAATTAAACTAATGGAATTATTGTATTAATAGTATAGCGATTACCTTTTTAACCATAAGTATTCTTTTGAAAATAGGTTTGGCTTTGTTCAAAAGAAATTTGGGTATTTATTACCTGGATATATTTGCAAGTTTTTTAATGCTGGAATAAATAAATAAAAATTTAAAAGATTTTAATTATGTAATTAGCGCCTCTATTAAGTTTTTAAATATGCTATTTCCGAATTAATTTTTTGAAATACCTTGTTACGGTTGATTTGCATTAACATATAATTGAATTGAAACAAGATTTTAGTGACCAAAAGTATAGTTGTCGCAAGAACAGTTGGGCTTATTAGTTCACAAGCTCGTTATTTTGATACAGCCGAAACAGGCTTCTTCAGGATTCTGCCCTATGATTCAATCTCAAAGCCCATTCCTGAAGAAGCCAGAACATATAAAGTGGTAGCTAAAAAATGACAGTTAGGGGACAATATTCCCAGACAACCTACCTGGATTATATATTGATAACACCTGCAAGAGCCACATTGCACGTGTGCAGTCTAGATGCTTATGGTGGTTTTTGTTTTGCCAATGTTCGTTGTTCCCTTACCAACAGGCCAACCTGACCTGAGTTTGAGAAAATGAGAATTCGCCCCACATGCATGTTGGGATGATACGTAAAAATGCTGCTTCATGTGTTCACAGGCTTAGGCCTACATATTACTGTGATGGGGTAGCCTGGCCTGTGTTTTTCTCACTTTTGTGCTTAGACAACCTCACCTTTGTTGTGTCACAAGGAGCCCAGTCTTGATCACCATGTTTCACCTTTCACTGTTGCTATTTTGTTTATATATATATATTTCTTACATGAAAAGACGACTCATTTAACAAGTTCCCGCGGCACGTCCCTGAGTTAGCATTCTAAAAATGCATGCCTTCCTTTTCTCATTGCCTCTACTTTATGCCCCAAAGGATTGATGGCTTTGTGGATCGCATCATTATGATTATCCTTGGACGGGATCTGTATGATTATCTTTCCCGGTATTATTATACAATATTAGCCCATTGGAAGCAGAATATACGCATTTCAAGACAATGAACAGTTGCTCCTCCTTTTCTTATTTTTCGAAAATCTACATTTTCTTTGTGTCAACCGCAGTTTAAAATTTAAGTGGATTATGTTTGCACTCCAGCTCGGCTTCGGATAAATTTATGAAAAACCTCTGAATTATCTCAATATTAAACTTTAAAATTTTGAACCAATTAGTATGTGTTGATATATTGAATCCACCTAAAAGTTAAAAGTCAAATCTTGGTTTCTATAATCACCTAATGTCCTAAAGAAGTCTTGATCTTTAGAGTGTAGCAGCACTCTTTTTGGCAATCTGCAAGCTCTTTTTCTTTAGTTCTTTTGAATTAAACAACGAAGAGAGGACAACGCAACATACACCAACACCAATATAATGAAGGTAAACTTCCAAATCAAAAGACAATAACAAATAACACTTATACATGAGCTCATCTGCATCGTCATCATCACGGTAAGAGTTTATCTTGACCGACCACAGAATAGAAAATCTTGTTTAGAGCTTATGTTTATCCTTGCTTGTGCCTTTGCTAAAGTTGATGCGATGGGTCGAGAAGGGTTCTTTGGGTGCTTTCATGTACATTTTCTCACTTTCTAATTATAAGATTAATTTGGTTAACTACTCTTTTGAGCATTTGGATTGATAATGCTGGGACTTCAGTCATCATCAAAAGCGACTTGTTCATTTAGGTCAGTTGGATGGATAGAGACAAAGACACTCCTCTCACTGCTAATTTCTCAATATATAATTATTTGTTCATCTTTTTTTCACAAAGGAATCAATTTAAAGCAGAAGACGTATATACCACAATTTATTTATGTATTCATATCTCTATCAGTGTTTGTTAACGAGCAGTTATACACATAAAAATATTTCAAGGAAGATTGAGTTTGGATCAGGTAATTATATATTTATATCTGTCATTGTAGCCGTCCTGCTCCTAATGCTTGCATATAAATGCACATGTAATAGGGAAAACCGATCATGCATGCACGAACCCTGAAACGTTGGGAACACACAACTTTTCCTGATACGAGTTAGCGACCAGAAATCTTTGCCCTTTGGCAGGTTTTGCAAGCAGAAAAGAAAGACGGGAAATCATTCTGATAAAGTTCTGGTCCAGTGACAGAAATTCCCGCAAGCCAAACAGCAAAAGCGCGAATTCCAAGCCCCTCAACAGTTAAAAAGTATAATGATGCATAGCTTTCATCTCGTAAAGAAGGAAAAAGAAGCAGAACCAAACAAAGCAATAAAAACAAAAGCCTAGATATGTCATAAAGAGCATAAGTTTCATGTCAAAACACAAGACCTATGTATGCAAGTAGCCAGTAGGTAGGGGGTGAATATTTGATGATTGGATTAGCATATCAATGATGAAGACAATCTCCACGTCAACCTTTTTCATGACATTTTTACCTGTAACTAATCAAAGGGGTGTTGGGTTCGTAACAAGATTACTTGCCTGGCACGCGAATCTTGTGGAGACAGTGTTTGCGAGAACCGATTACTTTTGGAAGTGAGTTGTGTTTCAACGCATAATTTACCTACTACAAAATTTGTTAACTTTCAGATTTTTTGACTAATTGTCCTTTGGAATCCAACTATTACTTGTCCTTAATATACCTAATCCCAGACACTCAGCAGACCAAAAGGATGGTATTTGTACGTTTAGCCTAGCATAACACTGTTTTGGGTCAATGCCTCATCATTTCATCTTATTGGGAGGAGGAGAAGAGGATCACTCTGTTACCGCAAACCACATTCTTACTTCACCTGTAAAAGGAACTTGTCTAACTGTAATTCTGGTTTCCTTATCTTATTAATATGGTTTAAATAAAACATGTTCACCTCTTTAAATTAAAAAATCAACAATTTTCATTTTATACAATCACTTACAATAGTCCTTAAGCACGGTGAGACATAAACATATATATTAGTAAGATATTGATAATTATCTTAGATACGAAACTCACTGCACAGAAATATGGATGTGTGAAAAGATGCCGAAGGGAGGGTGCCACGACGTTAGGAAAAAAGGATGAAAGTGAGATTTGCAGAACAATTTGGGGTCAGCGAAGCTGGTGGGGCAATAGAGAGGTCCTTGTAACCGTGAATGACAATTCATTGGAGGTCCAGGAGGGCAGGAAGAGATCACTTGCAATTACAAAGTTAGCTCCAGCCTTCTGATAGGAGTGTGCACGCGTACACGTGTGTTTTGGCCTATATATATATATATATATATCTGTATTTAGTATTTACATTCCCTAATACATACAAAACTTCAAGCTCTAAAGAGTGGATTACGAGAGACATAGACAATGATATCTGATATAACTCTTGCTTTGGCTTTTCCATCTCATCATACGCATATATAATATGATTGCTTCATTTATTTGCCCTTTTCCTTTCAGTAAAGTTTGAATTTGAGATAAATATCCTTTCACAAATTATTAATATCTTCACTAAAATTTTATGTGAAATCAATAAAAATTAAATTAAGTATATTACTGAAAATGATGTACGCTTTTAACTTAGATGTTACTGTATAATTGCCGATGTAAAAGAAACCTTTAGTGTGTAGTAAAGTTTTTAATATTTTACTAGTTAAAAAATTAAAATTAAAATTATAATTATAAAACTCTGTCACAGAAGTTTAGAGTGGATGAAGTAATTTTTTGAGTTAATAACTTCAGAACCAATTAATTAATGTTCCATTGTTTATTAGTTAAAATGGTTTGGACAGTTTTGAATTATTAGGATAATAATTTGTATTGGTACGCTGCCTCTAATGACAGTTTTGAATTATTAGGATAATAATTTGTATTGGTATGCTGCCTCTAATTATGTATTCATGTTTTTTTTTCTTTATGGAGATTTTAACATTGTCAGTGGGAAAATAAAGCAAAGGCACTGGCAATTATTATAATTCCTTTTAACAAGGGGCAGACCAAATACATCATGGCTTTTCTTTTCTCTTAAACACCGTCCTTTTATGGCAATGTCGCGTTCTATGATCTTTGCTCATTAAGCAGTAAATCTCCTTTGGTAGATAGCCGTATCTGGAATGGAGTTCTTCGATAAAAAAAGAAAAAGGATTGAGGGAATAAACATTCTGTCATCCTCTAAACTGTTATTGATTGAGGATATTATATTTTTTTGATGCAGAACATTCATGCATTACTGGGTTGAAAGCAAAATGTTTAGATTTAACACGACTTTTAGAAAGAAAATCAAAGTCTCAACAACTTGACTAATATTACCTTACGAGTTAGTTTAAGAATGCATGTATTTAAGGTGTGTTATATCGCCAAGCGATACAATAATATTGTATTTTCTTTTTATCGTTGTATTAAAAAAGAAAAGGAGCTGCTAACTTCGAAAATATACAATTGGGTATTAAAGAGATCCTAAATGAGGCATCCCTCTGTCAATTGCAAGATTCCCAAATCTGTGCTTGTCAACGACCTAACCAGCCTCCTCAATCATTTTTTCTTTTAGGTCTGCCCTCATATTAATAACATTTTTCTTTGCCTTTTCTTGATGATTGCTTGAATTTTGTAATTAATTCATAAAGAAATATTATGAGTAGCAATAGCAATGCCACGTCTCTGAAAAAGCAATACCAGCTCAAATCCAACTTAAGGCTCTCTGAAGCTTGTTTTCTCAAGATCAATTTTTGATTTAGTTCTTCAAGAAGCCAAAGGTCAAGGCTGCATAAGAACCATAAAAGAGGTCCAACCTGTATCAATGGGAGGCAAAAGGGACCCACAAGGAGAAAAGACTAAAGAGACATGGCCCTACAAAAGAGGCCATTGTCGGTTGGCCACCCCGTTGGGTGGCACAGAGAAGGACCATTACAGCAATTGTGGGTCATCTCCTTTCTCACGTAGTGTATAGTGTTGACATCTCCAAAGCCACTCATTGCTCTCTCCACTTCTTACCCTTTGCTTTCTACTCAATTATCACAATTGCCCACTTGGGACTTGGCAACTCCTTAGCTTTGGGGCTGGCATTGATCGAGCCAACACAGAGGTCCGGTCTTGTTCGCTCCCGGACAAAGATTGAGCCAAGACATATCTGGGTCACTTTCTAGGTTGTGATCATGACCACATACGGTAAAACATGTTCAAGAACAATCTCAGGCACGTACAGTTCTAAAAACCCCTACACCTTCCCTAAAGTGAACTCTAATCTGTTCATATATGTACGGTCCTTATGTATTGTAGCACTTGGAATGGCTAAAAAGATTTGTAAGGAGCATAAAATTTACTACCTTGAGCAGTTTCCAACACGTAACAGCACCGGGGAATCTGACTAGATGCGCGCTTGTGTCTTTTGATTAGACACTGTCATCTTTTTATTGGTTTTCTTGTTCCAATTTTTTCTGCAGCTAGAACACGTGTATAAGGGTTTAACAATATTTTCGTTTCCTGTTTCACGTTCCTGGCATTTAGTGTAAATGCACGTAGAAAAAAGTAGAAACTTCACAACTTTCCAGATTCATATTCTACTGTATCCTCACACTTTCTTGCGGATTTCGGTGACTTGTTCTTTTCTAGTATGCAGAAAAGTGTTGTATTTTCTGTCAAATCTAGCTATAATAAATTATTTTCTGTCAAGTCTAGCTATAGTAAATTGAAGGGTACTGCCTTTGGATAGTAGTGCTGGCAAGCCATTAGCGGAACAAATTAAACCTAAACTAAGAGTAGTTATAGCTACCAGAAACGTCGTCGACTGAACTTTCCTCCTTTGTAGATGTTAGTGGGTGGACCACACAGAGTATTCTTTTTGTAAAGGATAATATTCCTGATCATCTTGGGATAATCCCCCGTAGAACGAAATCATCAAACCCATTCTCATGAGAAACATGGATCTTCCTTTCTTGTTCAAATCCTGATGCTGCTGTCACTTCATTGAAAATAATGACAACAAGAAGGCGGAAGAAATAAAATCTGAAGAGCAAGCCAGCGGTAAGTGAAAAGAAAAATGTATTAGTCTAAAAAGCAATTGTTTCATCATTGAGGTGATGTAAACACCCCTAGTTTAGTTGGCAGGAGAGCCTGGTTAACTCATAACTGATGTGGGGCTGCCTAGTTTATACAAGAACAAATGAAGTTATCATAAGCTGACTCAGTTTTATACATTAAATTTCGCAGAACCCACCCCCATGATTGTTCATTGCTAGCTTTTGGTAAACAATTCTGATATTTCTGCAGGGCAAATGCAACCATCAAAGGTTTGGAGTACCAAACATCGTATGCTTAATTAGTCTTAGGTTAGTTGGATCAATAAACTAGGGCCCATATTCCCATAAATCACAACCTTACAGACTTGAAGATCAAGTTCTTTTTATAAAAGATTGCAACCAGCAAGAATCCAATGCCAAAGAAGTGGAAAATGATCCTTCAACTGCCGAAGGATGAAACTTCTATCATTTCATTAATGAAAACTTTGTGACCCAGAAGTCACTTGCCTTATATCGGACACTACGTCTGTCCTGCACAGCAAACATTGTTTCTTCGTTTCACACCAGCAATAGGTAATGTTTCTGGTCATGGACCATATACAATTAATGCTTGCAGATAGTCTGGTACGGGTAGCTCTATATATTCTAGTTAAATGCAGGGGTATTCGTATGGCCTGTAAACCATACAGGTGAGAAAGGTTAAAGCAGACAAGGATTGTGATACATATATCCTATTCTTTCTTTTGGCCTTCTTGCTTTTTTTTATTCTTTGGCTCTTTTAAAGTATAAACCCAATTAATTTCAACTTGTTTTGTGGCTTTTTCTTGGTTAAAATTTTCTGCCTGTAATCCTCTTTCTGATATTAATGATGGAACACTAGAGGTGTACGATGATGCGTATAAAATAATGTTTGACGAAAATAATCAAGGACTGTACTGTAAAAAAATTGCTGTGGCAATGATGAGAAGGAAGGGCGCAAGTGGGCACAGAAGAAGCACGTGGGTGTCGCCTTTCTCACTTCACGCTGGCACGTCCGTTGGAAAAATATGCCTTCAACCATATTCCTCCTCTAAATTAGAAAAGAATAGTACCAGTTCACAGATTTTCATGATCCAAACTCAGTTTTTGTTATGAATGATTGGCAGTTCATGCTTGCTGGCCATATAAAAAAGGCTTAGATGTGAGGTTGCGTTCTTGTTGCCATTCTTTATTATGTGGATGTCTTTCTAGTTTAAACAACAATTCTGTTCTATGCTTGCATTGGTAAGTTGGTGTGTGACCTTGTATACTGGTTATAGAACAGATAGATTTTCTGACTTTTTCCGTCTTTTTTGTTATGCTTTTTTAGTTGATCGTCTTGGTGGGAGTGAGATATATCTGATCTTGATGGGATTGCAGTGGCTTTGATTCTTTATTTGCATG
>JAOSBN010000122.1:0-13514 GCA_027563595.1 Erythroxylum suave
ATTTTAAAAATAAAAAAAATTAAAGTTAAACTAATCACTAATTTAAAATTTTGAAAAAGGAGGGAAGGAGGAAGGGGTGGTGAGGGACGCGGGAGAGAAAATTTTAAAAAATTTTGCTTTTTTAAAAAAAATTTTAAAAATTTGCAATTTAGTCCCTAAACTTTTTAAGTTTTCCGGTATTGGCCGGTATTTGAACCCGGTACCAAAATCGATATTTCGGTACCGTTTTTTGACAGGTACAATACGTTCCGGCCGGTACGGTACGAAATTCTAAACACTGACTAAAGACGTGAGTTCGTAGAAAAGCTAAGGTGTGTCATATCAGCGAAAGATGTGTTAATGTTATAATTTCAGTTGTTCCTTTTCTTTCTATACAAAAAAACTTATTGAAAATCTACTTTAACCCCTGATTAGATTAAGAAAAATTAGATCAGACTGCCTCTGAAAATTTAATTTGAATTCTTAATGATATTCAAAAGTCTAATTTTTTATTATACAAAGAACATTAAATTGAATTAGAAACAAATTTTCTAATCTATGTATGTTAAAAAATTATCAAATAAATTATTATACACACCAAATATTTTATAAGATCTTCTTTCGTTAGAAAAGTGGAAAATGTAACCCCTCCCGGCCCGCGACCCACCCTATAGCCCACCGGCTGATCTTTTAAGCAAAAATTTTCAAAGTGATGTTGTTTTAGAAAAAATGGGCCTCTCGTAACCCATTTAATCTGGGCCAAAAACACAGCAGACTGGCCCGTTATTAACATACCTATGCTAGAGGCTCAGATATATAGGTTAGAGATAACGCTCATTAATTCATTTGTACTCTTATGTAGAAAAGGAAAGTCTTCCTCATATTACATTACCATCATGCACGGTATAGGAGTAGGAGTCATAACAAGAACTGCTGGTGTTGTTTGGCAGCTAGAAGATTTCAGCATCTTACGAAGAAATCTAGGTCTGAATCTTTTAGTAATTAGACCACTAGATTTGTTGGAATCATCCGAATCTGAATTATCCTTATGTGGATGATTCTATTGTGAAGATGTATATCGATGTTTTAACTTTTTCTTCTTCCTTCATCTTCTGGTATAACGCCCATCATCATCGTCATTATATTTATTAATCAGTACTAATAATTTAGGTATAAACTATATCAATAATATAAATTTAAATTTAAAAATTACAAAATTTTAATATAAAATTGTTGTATGTAATGTCTTTTTGTGGTTGAAAAGAGACCTTAGGTTTCTTTAAACCCAAATAAGGAGCCGTTACGAATGCCGTTTTTTCCGTTATTCTGTTTTCTTTCTCGTTCCTACGTACAAGGAACAGCATTCTGAAACTCCACTTTACAAAAACACCCAAAAAAAACTAAAACTCTCCTCTCTTCTTTTATGGCAAGTTGGTTCGGTTCCTGTGTTTTTTTTTTTTTAATTTCCTTTGTTCTTTGCTACGAAACGACTAAGATCTAATAGTGATTTGGTCAAATAGTTTTCAGTTGGTCTGAAAGGTAAAAGAAGAAGAAGAAGAAGAAGAAGAAGAAATGGCATACAAGGTGGATCATGAATACGATTATTTATTCAAGATCGTACTGATCGGAGACTCTGGGGTTGGTAAATCCAACATCCTTTCCAGGTTTACTCGTAACGAGTTTTGCCTCGAGTCCAAGTCCACCATTGGCGTTGAGTTTGCCACAAGAACTCTCCAGGTTCGTTTTTCACACCTCCAAACATGAATTTCTAAAGAAATTGAGGGTGAAGATCAAGAAAGAACTATCTCTATCAGACTTTTAAGCCATCCTGAAACCAACATTTCGTATGATTTATCTCGGTATCGTGCGAAATTATCATAATCGTTCGCAGCCCGTGTTCTGAAATTTAAGATATACTAGTTTCGTGCAGGTAGAAGGGAAAACAGTGAAGGCGCAGATATGGGACACAGCAGGACAAGAGAGGTATAGAGCCATAACAAGTGCATACTATAGAGGTGCAGTTGGTGCACTTTTGGTTTATGATATAACAAAGAGACAAACCTTTGATAATGTCCAAAGGTGGCTCCGGGAACTTAGGGACCATGCAGACTCTAACATAGTCATAATGATGGCTGGTAATAAGTCTGATCTGAACCATCTGAGAGCAGTTGCTGCAGAAGATTCTCAAGCATTGGCTGAGAAGGAGTGTTTGTCGTTCCTGGAGACTTCAGCACTTGAAGCATACAATGTAGAGAAGGCATTTCAGACCATTTTATTGGATATCTATCAAATTATTAGTAAGAAAGCTCTGGCTGCACAGGAAGCAGCTAATTCAACTGGACTTCCTCAAGGCACTGCAATAAATGTTTCCAACATGTCTGGAGATACCAACAGAAGAGCCTGTTGTTCTAATTAAGGATTTCTATGTATTTCCAACTTATGTAAGTTAATTTCTTCCCAGATTTTGTGAAACTATTCAATTGATTTATTGGAAACCATCACATTGTCAATATGTTTATTTGTCAGCAATTGCTTTGACCATATAGTGAATCAAAGCCTAAAAATGGACTCTTAGGAAGTGGTAGAAGAAAGACATCTTTCATTTTCTTGAAAGATTGTTGCCTTTTCTTTTCCCATTTCTTTAACTGAATCAAAAGACCGTGCAACAAGAAGCAAGAGCAGATTTGTTCTGGGGGCTGATATAATAAAAATACATTTTGGTGAACAGAAATATGATATGTTCTGTTTCTGTCTTGTTTTACATTACTAGATTTACTAAACTTTGTATTTCTCAGGCTTCGTCTTCACCGGTTACTCTTAACCAATCTATTTCACAGAATGATACTCTCTGCATCTAAATAGAAACATGTAATGTATAGTCTCAAGAGCGTGGATACTAAAGGGCATAATAGAAACGATATTATTGGATTTGAGAACCCATGAAAAGTGGGGTGTTGTGATACTATATCAATACGACAAGTTGAATCCGCCTCATGAGTGTAATAATAGCGAAGAACGAGAATAAGAGATGATCAGATGAAGTAGAAACTACATGACCTTTGTTGTTGTGGTTTCAATTTCACAACGGGAAGTTGCCGGTAAAGTGAATGTGGTCCAGGGTGCGACGTAAACCATATTTGTTAACAGCAGCATTAGCTGCTCTGAATCCTTCACCATAAGCTGTTGAAGCATCATGAGCAATTTGGTGCATGAAGAATTCACCCAATTTGTTCTCCACATGAGATTTACGACCTTTCTTTGAAGCAGATGATGAAGAGGAAGCTGCTGATGTAGATGCTGCTGATGTAGATGCCATGCCTTTGGATCTTGGCAACACTTCTGACTCGAGCCACATATATGAGAGTACTTGGCAGATACCTTCCTCTACTTCCGGATTTAGGTTACGATATCCTGAATTTGTGTGGAAAGAAATTAATGGAGTTGAGTACTTTATGCAAGAAAGGAAAAACAGAAAAACCCTAAGGAGACCATCGAGATGGTTGTCTGCAAGAAAGGAAAAACAGAAAAACCCTAAGGAGACCATCGAGATGGTTGTCCTTCTACCTTTAAGTCGTAACCAACCATGCATCAACTCATGGGCAAGAATTGCTCCTGTTAGCAATCTGCATCCACCAAAAATATCCAACCAAAGATTGATGCAAATCAATCCCAATTAATGGAATTCTCAGGACATGAAGAGTAACATAATGTATATTACAAACAAAATTCGGCATAATCTGAAGTTGGTTAATATCCCAACAAGAAGAAGACGGATCAATTTCTGCCCGTACCAAAATTAAAGGCCGATATACTAAAATCCAACCCCCCGATACAATAAATAGAGGAGTAACTATTGCAGAAGAACACGGGTGTCTGAATACTTTCAAGTACAACTTACTGATGTCCGTCTTAAGGTTTCTGGGCCTAAACGTTTATGCATATGTTGCTTGGTTTTAAACTCTTTAAGGTTTTATTAAACCCCAACGTGTGGCCTAACTGCAAGTAGAAAAGTTGGCCACGCAAAAAATAAGTAATATTACCTCGGAAGACCATAGAGCACAAGAATTGCTGTGACGTCACATTTCCTGATCAGCTTTTGGGGTTGGGTTCTCATTCCTACTAGTCTGTAGCCTCCAATTCTTGGCCTTCTTTGTATCTATGTACAATGAAATAAATCAGATGAGGAAACATCATGTTAAGTTTTTGGTTAAACATCCTAGGTTAGAAAAACAAAACCAAATAGCCATGGCGTCATACACTTGTAACAGTTTGCTCTTCAGAAAGACATAAACCCCTCGTCTCAGGCATGTGATGGTAGCCCTGGTACAAACCATATCATGACATAAGCAAACGTGGAAGTAATACGCCCAAAATATAGACCAAGAGATCGTATATTACGTTCTTTTCCCCAACAATAGCTTCATTAAGTGCTTGTCTTTCAACAAGAAGCATCGGAATTTGCTGATCCAGCCTCATATTCATTCCCTCGTAATAGTCCCTGATGGCATGGTAAAGAGGTTGGCAATCACCGGTGTCCATAATAGCAGATTCCATGCATTCTAAGCATAAGCTTCGTCCATCTTCCAGAGAATAGTATGTTGCATTACAAGACTACAGAATCTGAATATCAGTATTGAATTCATTTCATTCTCCAAAATAGTAAGAGAGATTTATTACTTTTTCTAGGGTAAGTACCTCCAGGCGTTCACAACTGCAGCAACGAGCTGTACCGTCTTGCTCATGCGCTGGACAGTACTTTTGGGACCAAAATGGATGGCATCTATACTCAATCAAGCCAGCTAAATTTGTTGGGATCTGCAATTAAAAGTTTACAGATTATACTAAAAGTTACTTCTTTTGCCAAAGAAAACATATAATCAAGTCGGGTGCATTTGTTGGGATATGCAAATTAGTCAAATTAAAAGTTTACAAATTGTACTAAACGTCAATTTCTTTTTCCTAAAAAAAATATGCAATTAAGTTCGGCCAATTTCAGCAAATTTCAAAGACGAAGAAAGCAACCGAGTTGCAAAATATGCACAATCTCCTCAATTAAAAGAGTAATGGCTACCTTCAAACAGATTTTAACTAAGCTAGTTACGAACTCTGCTTACACTTTTCTTAATTTCATAGTTATGCCAAAGGAAACAACAATTAAGATTACATTCTATGTATTCTTCCATAAATCATAAGATCGTATGCCCTGTTAAATTCAGAATCTCCAAATTGCAATTAGGATATCAAGTTCTTCAGAACGTCAGTGGATTTTACTCTCATTATACACGGTAAGCTCTGTTTACTGAAGAAATACCGCAGGTGTGTATAAAGTCCAAAAATCATGTTTTACCCAAAACAAAGAACGTATAGACTTTCAGATAGTTTTAGTTGACGCCAAGAATGATAAACCAAAGTCCTGACAAGTGTCACAAGTGGAACAGCCAACTGAGAAGGGACAGGCTTCCGTTGTCTTAAGGATGTATGCAGTTAGGAAATTTTAAGTTCGTAAAAGGTGCTTCATAGACACAAGACGCATAAAATTAGAGTTAATATGAATCAGACTAGCATCATCTTACAAATTGGTGGCAGACTTCGCATTTGGGATGTGTCAACTCTTTGAAACAAGACTTGTGATAGGGATCCTTCCCTGACAAAGAAAACTTGGTTCAACAGAAAAAGAAAAAGCAAGTTAACAGTTTGACGAAAGAAAACCCAGATAACGATACTGATTTTTTTTGGAAGAAAGAAAGGTACAGATTCAAGAAAAAGAAACTACCTCATTCTCTGTAATGGGATAACTACAAGCATGACAACGGAAGCACTCTGGATGAAAAAACTTTCCCAGGCATCCCAAATAATTGCCATAACCAATGTCACGATTGCAACCTCCACACACTCTACATGATGTAGGCATAAATATCCCTTACAAGTCAAAATATATGATTGAGACTTTAAAGAGTGTCAACCTTGCGGTTGATTGTGTTGCCCTTTTTTTCCCAAAAAGAAATCAGATCACACACTAACATGAAAGCAGAAGATTTTAGCATGAAAGCATCTTGAATTTCTTTATTGAACTTGAGGGTAGACATCCATGATCGAGAAAATGTATGGGGTGTCAGCTTATTGTAAATCACAACTCCAATTGAACACGTACCTAAAACTCCTGGGATAGTAGTGGGCAGGGGCAAAAGGAGGATATAAAGAAGGATTAAAACGATCAGGAAGAGCCCCAGTTAGTTCGGCATCATTGTTTCCTCTCCACCGACACCCTGCTCAAAAATCGCTGTCAGTTAGCACGAACCCTTACTAAAGTACTAGTAAGAACTTGCGTGCCCTGAACTTAAAAGTCCCAAGGGGATAGAGACGGACCATTTGGTCTTCTCGAATCATCACCCAAGGAAAGTGCAATGGCTTGATCCAGATCTTCCTTCTCCTTCTCAGCCCTAGAGTGATCGTCCTGCTGAGAATCAAAAGATCATATTAATAATACCAAATCCAATTGATTAGTGACAGTTGTTGCCTATAAGGTTTGGCTGTGCGATTGGTTGAGCTTGTAACATAGCTGTAGATTGTTAAACATTTTGAAAGTGTGTATAAATAAACTAATTACTCTACCATAAACACAAGCATCACCGTAAGATTGTGTGATGATTAAAAGAGAAATAACTAATAATTTTTAGAACACAAGAACTAACATTAAAAAGAGGTTAAGGGCTCAGTGTAGTTACCCTAAACAAATCAACTCACTCTAACATCCAAACACAACCAACCATTAATCACAATGTCAAGAAAGCACCGGTTAAACAGTAAGTCTTGGTATTCTTAGGTCATCAAACGCTGCATGATCACTTAACTGACTCGGGAATCTTGCGAAAAGAAGATTTTGATTTAGAAAACCAGAAACTTTCTTGTTCTTTCCATATCAATAACAATTCTGAATAAAGCCCTTGCATAATCCATGTGGCTTGCATGTAAAGTAAAGTTTTGTTCGGAAAAAAAAAAATTGTTCACATGAAACATCTTTATACAGTATATATATATATATATATATATATATATATATAATATTACAAAAGGAACAAAGCTTGTGAAAAGTAAAGAAATATGCATGTCACTTTACGCAAAATTTTGTTTAGGATCGCATCATTCAGATGTCAACGAGTTAATTAACCCATATAAGATTCTCGAAGAAGATGACGTACACCATGGTGAAAATCATATCAGAATGTGAAAATAAATAGTAAAATTACCAGAGGTCTAGCCGGCGCACGCCACATCAAGTTCTCGTCTCCGATAACCTGCGGACGTCGGCCACTGCCGCCACCACCACCACCACCGTGACTAGACCCACTCTTAAAAAGCTTACTCAGCCATTTCATAAGCCGCGATTTCCTCTCTGCGTACGAAGAAACAAAGTCCCCTGCTTAATTAACGTCCAAATCTTCAATTTCCATACCAATAAACGTAAGACTGAAAAAATTTTCGGAATCAAGTGAAAATGGAGTTCAGAGGATCGTACCGTAAATGCATGGATTAGAGATTGAGTTGACAGACGAAGGAGGAGCCATTGAAGAACGAAGAAGCTAAAGATATGTATACAAATCACCCGATAAACTAAGAAAACGACAGATGCGAAGAAGAGAGAAAAACAGAAAAAAGGAAGAGTAGAGAAGAAAGGAACAACGCAATAGGAGGCATCCTCCATTAAAAAGCAACGATCCATCCAAACAGATAACAAAAAATTCCAACAAAACAAAAAGAAAAGAAAAGTGAGGAGAATCTGAAAGAGAGAAAGTGATTCTTGGCTTGCGAAAAGAAGGAATAAAAAGTTGAAGCGATCGGATTTTGAAGGGAATCTGCTGAGGCAGCGAATATTGAAGCCAACGGTGGAGGCTTTACCCTTTCCTTTAGAGAGAGAAATGGCGCGAAAATAACTTGAAAATGGTAAACCTACCGTCATTACTTGAAAATGACCCCTTGATTTGGGCCAATATTGCGGATGTGCCATGGGCCAGTTCTTCTGGATCACCTGTGTACTACTGGGCCTCGACTTGTATAACTCAAATCACGTATTCTCTGAATGAGACAGAAAACTATTAAAAATTTTAGTAAAATTAAAATAATATTTTGAATTGTCAAATATAGACTTTTTTTAATTAATTTTTATCTATAAAATTCATGATTATATCAATTGAATTTTACTTAAAATATTTGCATAATATAATTAAAATGAAAAGGTAAAATCAAATATGTTAATATTGATTAGTGATAGTTTATTATCATCGTCGTCGTCATTACGTAGCTAAATTCTGCACCAATACATAATTAGAAAAGATCTGATAATACATAGCTTTACTTTATCAAAGAGGCATAATTTGTTATTTTATTGTAAGTTATAAATTATAATGTAAAAAAACCACATTCCTTTATTTATAAAAGAAATCAGATTCCTTGTTTCAGTTATGATGTTCTTATCATATTTCATTACATCTCATTCACACGTTTACGTAATCTCAATATAAATATATGAATGAGATTTAATAAAATATGATTAAAACACTGTAATTAATACTAAGATATCATGTGTTAGGAAAGTTACCGTTTGACGTTTATGGCTTCTAAGTTGAAACACAAACTCACAAAACAAGAAACCATAAAAGCGATATTGACCCATTGTTTGATATACTCAGTCGTCACTTCATCCCGAGATGTTAAAACTTATTAGGCCCGATTTTGGCTCGAATTGAGCTAGCCACAAGTTTGCCCGATCTGAACATTGCTTCAAAAACGATGTCCTTTTATTGTTTTAGGAGTTTTCTTGGCAAAAAATATGACGAACCGGTCAACCCGTGGTCGGGTTAGGCCAAGCCATTAGCCACCATGGTTCAGGTTAGGCTAGGCTGGCCAGGAGCAGCTCGGACCTGATTTGACCATTTACATTCCTAACTTTTTATATAAATAAATATATATATCATATCATCATTAAAAATACATCATCAACTAGTGTATCATTCAAGATAGACCAGATTCTATAGTATTAGGTATTAACAACTAATTGTTCTTCAGCCGCCCGACACTGTAGAATTTGGACAGCGTACGAATTGTTTGTGACGGCCAATGGCCAGCGCTTGAGCAATTCGCTTTGGGTACGCTCTTTCTTTAGGCATATTCCTTTTCTCTTTCGCGTGCATGCAAAAAAGTAAAAGGATGTACCGACCGTGACAATTAAGACATGTACTGTGCCGATGAACATATTCCTGCGAGGTCATGTACTTTGTGCAAATTAAGATTTGTTTCGTTTGGTTTAATAATAATGTCATGTGGGAGACGAGTCAAATTTTGCCTTTTGAGTATGAAAACCATGTGTGGCTGGAAAGAGCAGTGGAGGGTACCTTAAACACGCCTTGGTCGTTGGAAAAGTTGTGTCGGCTAAGTGACGCATTACGGCATTATACATGATCCGTTAGGAGTTTGAAATCATGTGATTTTAATAATATTAAAAAAATCAAATTGAAATTTATACTTGTTAAAAATAATATTTAAAATGTAAAAGGTAAACGTGAAAATTTTGATTAAAAATTAAATAAAATAAAAATTTTGAAATATTATCAACTTTATTAATTCTAATCCTCGTATTTTGTAATATTAGTTATATTAAACTTACTTTACAAGAGACTCAGCACCCTTTATAATTTCTTAAATGTACTTGAATATCTTTTATTAATGGTTTAAGATTGATTTGTTAAAAATTATAATATTTTTAATTAATATTTGAATTATCTAAATTATTTATAGATTTATATCATAAATATGATTTGCTTTATTTTAAAATTGAGCAAGAATTTATTTTATCAAATTATTGTAATGTCTTAAATATTAAGATTTTATCAAATAAAACTTTTTAAGTATACGATAAAAATTATTATTTATTATTAAATTCATTAAAAACATATATAAAATTAATCAAATATTCCCTTAATACAAAAGAAATAATATTAAGGACGAGTTTAAAAATAGCTGGTAAGGTTATTCGTCTGTAACTAAAAAGTAAAAACTCAATAGAAAACTTTGCGCGTTGAGGTTGTTGTTATGTTGCCAAAAAAAGAAAAGAATATTAAGTGAATAATTAGTTTAATCTATTGGACATTTTTGTCCTTTTTTTAATAAATTTTGATAATATTTAATTATATTTTTTAATTTTTTAATAAATTATCAGTTAAGTTATGTAATTTGATTTAGATAAAGGTAACAAAGTGACTTAATAAATGATATAAATCAATAGGTCGAAGTTTGGATAAAAAATGAAACTCTTTTAGCGTGGACAGGACCTACATCGGATTTGTGATGGAGAAACTCGATATATAAGCTAGATATAAAGGTTAAGATCTCCTACAGTTGTTCGCATCAATAGTAAATATAAGGATTCTTTAATCCGTTAAAAGAGCTTATGTTTTGAAAAAATTGTAAAAAGATATTGATCACATTCAGGTGATAAATTTCCGTGAAGATGACGGTAAATTCTTGCTGGTTTCGGCTTCCAAAAACTCGTTTGAAATTATAGATTTGAAATTAGGTATTTTTCATGTTTCTTCGTTTCTTGCCCTTTAATGTTTGATCACGAATATGTAACTAAGGTATCGTTAGATATTACATAAACTAATAATTTTTAAGATTAGATCGTTTTAATTTTATTTTATAATATTAGTTTTGAAATTTTAATTTTTTATAAATTAAAATAAATATTATTAAAAATTTAAATTAAATTACCATCATTTTAAAAACTAATTTACATCGTTTAATTAGATCTTGAAATTCCTAAGTTACCAAGTCGACGTTGCAGTACGTTTCGATGTTCCATAATTTGGATATTTTCCCTCCCCCTCCCAAACACACGACGCGCTTCAATCTTCACAAAATCTATAAACAAATCTATTAATATAATATAAATTAAAATTCATCCCACGCTCTCATTCTTGTTTCTTTTCCTTTTCCTTTTCCTTTTAAATTTTCCGAGAAAAAAAATTGAAACCCACAAAGCACGAACCCCTTCACAAATAATCCGAAAGTCTATCGTCAAAGCCTTTTGGTTCATATCATGATTTTCTAGGGTTTTGTCGTTTCGGAGAAAGCAGAGCAGAGCAGAGCCGTCGCAAGGCAGAGGGGAAGAAGGGAAAGAAAGATCCGATGGCCACTCAAGGACCGGCGGCGACTATGGACCCTGCCGTACTAGATGATATAATCAGACGGCTCACAGAGGTCCGATCAGCCAGACCTGGCAAGCAGGTTCAACTATCGGAGACTGAGATCAAGCAGCTTTGTCTCGCTTCTAAAGACATCTTCATTCAACAGCCTAATTTGCTCGAGCTCGAAGCCCCTATCAAGATTTGCGGTCAGCTATTTCTTTGCTCATATTTTAGGGTTTTCTCTTCCTTTTTTTTGTTGATGTTCTTCCGTCTAGATTGGTTGACATACATGTTAATTAATTGCTCACGTGATTTGGCTGTTTTTTTGTTATTCTGCAAACCATGGGTTGACCAACTTGTATACTGTTTCATTGCGTAGAAATTCGCTGAAAAAGAAGTATTGATTGTTCAATTTTACATGAACCCTTATCAGGAATGTATGTTAGCAAGTGTATCTGATCTTAGAAACCATAAAAGCCAGCAACTAGTACCGATCCTTTTGTATTATTTAAGTTTGGAGAATAGTATGATCCCTCCACTAATTGTAAGCTTAAATGGAACTTTGGGTTTTCTGTTCTTGTTGGTTACTTTTTACAGATATATATTTGAATTCTATTTTGGCCAGCTTCCTTGTTCTAACGTTATAACATAAAATAATGGTTCTTTCAGGTGACGTGCATGGTCAGTATAGTGATTTGTTGAGGCTCTTCGAGTACGGGGGTTTTCCTCCTGAAGCAAATTATTTGTTTCTGGGGGACTATGTTGATCGTGGCAAACAAAGCTTGGAAACAATTTGCCTTTTACTTGCCTACAAAATTAAATACCCAGAGAACTTCTTTCTTCTCAGAGGAAACCATGAATGTGCTTCTATTAATAGAATATATGGATTTTACGATGAGTGTAAGCGAAGGTTCAATGTCAGGCTTTGGAAATCATTTACTGACTGCTTTAACTGCCTTCCTGTTGCTGCTCTCATAGATGACAAAATATTGTGTATGCATGGTGGTCTTTCCCCTGATTTGACAGATTTGGATCAGATTAGGAATTTACCTCGGCCAATTGCTGTTCCAGACACTGGCCTGCTCTGTGATTTGCTCTGGTCAGATCCTGGTAGAGATGTTAAGGGATGGGGGATAAATGATAGAGGAGTTTCGTATACCTTTGGTCCTGATAGGGTGTCGGATTTCTTAGCAAAGCATGATTTGGACCTTGTATGCCGTGCACATCAGGTTGTTGAGCTAGATTGAGTTATTCCTTTTTTCCAGACTTATAATGGAACCAACAATTGTTTCAATGTATTAATACGACTTCTTTGGTCCAGGTTGTGGAAGATGGATACGAGTTCTTTGCTGAAAGGCAGCTTGTGACCATATTTTCAGCACCCAACTACTGCGGTGAATTTGATAATGCCGGTGCTATGATGAGCGTGGATGACAACCTAATGTGCTCCTTTCAAATTCTGAAGCCTGCTGAGAAAAAGGCTAAATTCATGATGTCCAACAAAATTTAATAGTTCCCCAACCTATGAACGGATTGTCCTAAGAAGGTCAGCTAAATACTTCATATATTGTTCCCACAGTTTAGCAGGGATGGCAATCTGATTATGGTCTTATGTTCTTGCCCATGATTATGGTTTTGGCAAATTTATCTCTCAACTTATTCCCTGGTTGTTTCCACGTCTCGTTGCTGTCGGAAATGATTAGGTTTGATTTCTAGGAATTGCTGTTTACATTTCTTTTCTCTTGTTAAGTTATTTTCATTTGGCCATATAACACATGTTCTATTGAAATGCTGAATACATGAATGTGAATGCCTAAGATCTAAAAGGCATAATGTTGAGTCCCTTAGTACCGTTTTTAATGGTTGGTAGCGTGGAAAGCATGGATCACCATTAATTTTGGGATTTATTCTTCTTTTGTCATTTAGCTCAAAGAGTCCAGGAACTTCAGTTTAACACAATGCCCTAAAGTTCTGTCTTGGTTTCTTCAAGATATTATGAACTCCTCTTTTGCTTTCCTTCCTCTCTAAAACAAATAAGGAAAGGGTAAATGGATACGGAAAATATCTAATAACATGGATTTGAACTTTTGATTGATTTTCCAAAGCATATTTTGGTTTGCATAAAATTTTCATAGAATATCAATATGGTGACCCTGAAGATTTGGTTTTGTTGCTATTCATTCAGAGGATAAAACTACTGTGATTGTGCAGTGACATTGGCAAATTATTATGTTTGGAATTGGCATTCGATTATGTCAAATATTGACATGATTTGTACTGTTTTGCAACACCATCCTTGTGTCTACTACTGAAGAATTTTTGGCTTTTTCATGCCTTAGATAAGGATTTTTGTGC
>JAOSBN010000122.1:28292-92006 GCA_027563595.1 Erythroxylum suave
TTAGTAAATAAAATATTTCACCTTACTTAAATACTATTGACAAAAACTTCCTTCTATTAATTAAGTAAGGACATAATAGAAAATACTAAAATATCATGAAGATATTATTGGAAAGTAAAATTTCCACCGTATAAGCAGTTTCTTACCGCAGCCCCCTTTTTGCTTATCTATTTCTACGGTGGCACCGTAGTTTTTCTCAACCTGCGATTGTCAGTCACAAATCTAAACGTATGACTGTATTTAAAAACTACGTTGAATAAATACTTATCTCCGGTGCATCGCAAAACCAAATGCAAACTTCGTAGGTACTGAATAAACCCAAATTTCCTATGGAGAACAGGAAACAAGGACTGCGTTCAAGTAGCCGCCAGGGGTAACTTCATTTTCTTCATTTCTTATTTTCTCGGCATCCAACGATCCAAGCACGTCTTGTACTCATTATTATAAATACGAAGAAAATAAAACAATTGGACGTGGCACGTCGTGTTGGGCTTTCTCGCTAGATTTGCTTGACACCAGCTCAGCTAGCTTCGTCTCCTTCATATCTTCTATTAGTCTGCGCCGTATCTCCTTCTTTCTGTTTCTTTCTCTCTTTTCTTTGTTCAGTCCCTGTGTAAGTTCTCACAAAAGTGTGGCTGACTTTGAACATGAACCACTTGGAGTCTGCTCGCGCCTTTGTCAAAGACGTGAAACGTCTTATCATCAAGGTCTCTCCTTTCTTGTTACCTTATTGTGTTTTCATAGATATTGCGTGTCAACTTCTTCTTGTTTAGTTTTTCTAGATGGTTTCTTTTTTCTTTTGTTCTTAATGCAAGGCAGTGGCATAAATTTGGAGTACTTTCTTGAATGTGATATAATGCCAGTTCTCTCTGTGAAGAATGAAAAATGAAAATTGCATGTGCAGTGCTAGTTTAATTATCTTGAAGTCTACATATATGTACTTGGGAACTGCCAAAGTTTTGAGCTTTTTCAGGATTTCCTGTTTCCTTTACTTTTTCCATGTCCGTACCAGCGAGAAAGATAAGATTTGAGATATACCATTTTAAGTTTCTGAAAAGCGTCTGTGTGATTTTGGGTACTGGATTAGGAAATGCCGAATTGGGATAGTTATTGTAGTTATTGTTGTGAGTATTTGTTGAAATTCTACTATTCTATCATGGCAGGTTGGGACTGCTGTTGTAACTAGAAATGATGGAAGATTGGCGCTTGGGAGATTAGGATCCCTTTGTGAGCAAGTAACGCTATCTGGTTTTGCTTATGCAACTCCATTATATGGTTTTTCCTGAAGCTTAAATTTTATCAACTTCAAATGCAGATCAAAGAATTAAACTCTCAAGGTTATGAAGTTATTGTGGTGACATCAGGTGCTGTTGGCATCGGTCGCCAGAAGCTCAAGTACCGGAGATTAGTCAACACCAGGTTCTTTCTTTTCTTCCGTGTTCTTGTTTAAATTTTTGTAGATCTTATTGTGGAGAAATAAACTCAGATAAAGTTTGTATGAATTCAGGTTCTATGTGAAAAGATATTCCCTTTTCTTTTTAGTTTTATGGTAAAAAGTTGTTATCTATGGTTTGTATATTTTGTAGCTTTGCTGATCTCCAGAAACCACAAGTTGATCTTGATGGGAAAGCTTGTGCAGCTGTTGGTCAGAACAGTCTCATGGCTTTGTATGATACATTGTTCAGTCAGGTGCTCACTGGCTTGGCCATTATTATCTCTTTTTATTTCATGAATGATGTTTTTATAACCTGAAACTCTTTGTTGGTCCAGTTGGATGTGACATCAGCACAGCTTCTTGTGACTGATCATGATTTTAGAGATAAAGATTTTAGAAGGCAGCTTAATGAGACTGTAAAATCACTGTTATCTCTGAGGGTCATTCCAATATTCAATGAGAACGATGCAGTGAGTACCAGGAAAGATCCATATGAGGTCTGTAACCCATGTTTTCAATTGTGGGTTATCTTAACCCTCCTCATTTTTTTGCACACAACTACTACATTACATGTTATCCATGCCGTTTCCATTACTATCTGTATTCGTTTCTATTAATTTTTTTCTATTATGGTGTCTCTTTGGAATTATAGTATTCGTCTTTAATGCTTCTGCAGGATTCTTCTGGTATATTTTGGGATAATGATAGTTTGGCCGCCTTGCTGGCTTTGGAACTGAAAGCTGATCTTCTTGTTTTATTGAGTGATGTTGAGGGCCTTTATAGTGGGCCTCCTAGTGGTCCACATTCAAAGCTGATACGAACTTACATCAAAGAAGTTCATCAGACTGAGATCACTTTTGGAGACAAGTCTAGAGTGGGAAGAGGGGGAATGACAGCTAAGGTAAAAGCAGCGGTTAATGCAGCTGAAGCTGGCGTCCCTGTTGTTATAGCCAGGTATTTATTCATTCCATACATTATCCATGATAAAACTTCTCCATTGTAACTTCACTTTTTCTGTCCATTTTAATCCCATATTTGATCTGCATTTGTTAAGAAGTCATAGTACTTCTCTTTCGTTGCTTCTTAATCCTTTTTTTCCCCCTACTTTGCCAGTGGATTTGTTCCTGAGAACATCCTTAAAGTCCTGCAAGGAGAGGATGTTGGCACTCTCTTCCACAAAAATGCTCATTTGTGGGCCTCGGTTAAAGAATTTGATGCACGTGAGATGGCAGTAGCAGCAAGGGAAAGTTCCAGAAGGCTTCAGGTACTATAGTATGCGAACAGATTTTCAAGACTTTCTGCATTTGGTGCCATAGAGTATTTCGTTCCCCTGGGAATTGAGATATCCCTTGCCTTCATTGTATTTTGGCAGCATAGTATCTTAGTAGTGTATTTTGCACCAGGCGTTATCCTCTGAAGATAGGAAGAAAATATTGCTGGGAATAGCTGATGCCCTTGAAGCCAATGAAAATTTGATCAAGGCAGAAAATGAAGCTGATCTCGATGCGGCAGAGGCAGCTGGAATGGCAACATCCTTGATAGCTCGGCTGGCTTTAAAGCCTGGGAAGGCAAGATATTTTGGACTATGCTAATATTTTATTTTTTGAACGTTTTCTGTTTTATAGAGGCATACTGGCTTGCTTGAACTTCTTTATATCCAAAATCGTATTTTCTAGTTTGTTTTGGCTTTATCATCTTTCTCTTTTTCCCCATTATCTGATCTTTTATTTCAAATTTCTCTTTGATTAACTTCTGGATTTCTTGTCTTTGTAATTTTGACAGATTAAAAATCTAGCGAACTCAGTTCGCGTGCTTGCAAATATGGAAGACCCCATTGGCCATGTTCTGAAAAAGACTGAGGTGAGGAAATGTGTTCGAAGTTCCCCTTGTATTTGTGCATAATTTGTTGATTTTTGCCTTCACTTTTCATGCATCGAGTTTTGTTGTTTTGGTTTTAATTCTAACACTCAGATGCCATAATGTGAGATGGAATTTGCTTTCCTGATGTTGTAGTCAAGTTAATTTATGATCTCAAAATAATATGATTACTTCTACGCCATCCAGCTTGCTGATGGACTTCTCTTGGAGAAGACATCATCTCCTTTAGGCGTCCTCCTGATAGTCTTCGAGGCTCGACCAGATGCTCTAGTACAGGTAGTTAAACAGAGTTCTTTTTTTTCTGTACACTGTGTGCTGTATGGTTTCATAACCTACCTTGATTGGTCCTCCGTGTGAGGGTAGCATAAAGTGGAATTGGGGCATTAATATTGTGTATTGATACTCACTTTAAGGGGAACCGTATGTGTTGTTGTTTTCAATTATAGCTTCATATAAAGCATATTTACCTGGCTTGAGCAGATTGCTTCTTTGGCAATTCGTAGCGGGAATGGACTTCTCTTGAAAGGGGGAAAGGAGGCTGTGAGGTCTAATACTATTCTGCATAAGGTGAGATATATTACTTCACAACGTTCTTGTTTGAAATATTAACATAGATTTTATCTCTTGCATCTCCAAATTTTGATGCAGATTTGAGTGAAGTTCTTATACTTTGTGTTCTTAGGTTATCACAGAAGCCATCCCGGATACTGTTGGGAGAAGATTAATTGGACTAGTGACTTCAAGGGATGAAATTCCTGATTTACTTAAGGTGAAGTAAGCCTTCCACTGATGGCTGACTTCCCATATTTCTTTGCTTCAAGAGGACAATTATTACTACAGAACTAAAGATTGAATTCCACTTTTTTTTTCTGTACCAGCTTGATGACGTGATTGATTTAGTGATCCCGAGAGGCAGTAACAAGCTTGTTTCTCAAATTAAGGAATCAACTAAAATTCCTGTCCTGGGTCATGCTGGTGAGATAAGTCATTGCTGGATCCTTGTCATTTATACAATTACTTTTTTTTTTTTTTTTTACCAATGCTGCATTTTCTGCTAAGCAGATGGTATTTGCCATGTATATGTCGACAAATCTGCCAATCTAGAAATGGCAAGGCGTATTGTCTTAGATGCAAAGATAGATTATCCGGCGGCCTGTAATGCAGTGGTATTGATTTGCCCTTATTTATTCATTCAGCTGTTATTTGCTTCTCATCTGTCCATTGTTTCCACATATTGTGTGAGGTTTCAATCTTGACATTTCTGATGTCAATCATTTTCTACATTCAGGAAACACTTCTTGTGCACAATGATTTAGTGGAGACCGGTGGGCTGAATGATCTTATAATTGATCTACGCAGTAAAGGTAGGTATTCCTACATTTCATTTTGTTGTTAATCATCGGAATTTTAGTATTCATTTCTCAAATTATTGATGGTCTATGTCAAGCAGAAAATTAAAATTTTGCAAGCCTGGTGGCAAATGACAAATCAACTTGTTTACTGATAATCATACTGGTTAATAATAAGATTTCAAAGGACAAGCATGCTTTCAGTTCTTCAACTTAACGATGTTTCTTATTTCAGTTCTCTAACTATTTAACCTTCTAATTCAGTCCTAGAACTTTGCTAATCACTTCAAATTGGAACTTTCATTTATATCTATTAAGCACTATCCTATGTGGTATCTAAACTGGACACAGACATCACACCTAAATGTATGTCCAATTTGGATTCACCGACACACGAATGATTTCCGTTAAGGACATTAGTAAAAATTCTAATTTAAAGTGATTAGCAAAATTCAAAAACTTAATTAAAAAGTTTAATAGTTCGACGACTGAAATAAAAACTTGTATTAAGTTGAAAGATCAAAAATATGGTTATCCTTAAACTCTGTCATAATCTCATCAGTTGAGTTTGATGGTTGTAAAAACATCGTCATGCAATATTTACACAGAAATATCGTTTCAAATCTGGTTTACTTCTTTTGTTGCTGAGAGATCTACTTGATTGTAATAATTTGAAAATGAAAAGTCTTTATGTCCTGTATGTTTTCAACTCTGTGTGTGTTAAGACTTCCATTAACTTGTAGTTTTTCTGGAGTTTCATGTGCATTTATTTGAAATCTTTTAGGAAACTGAGTTTTCATTTGACTTGCCAGTTGATCGGGTGAAATATTTTACTCTTGGTTTTGTTAGGAGTCCTAGTTTTGGCGTGAAACAATCAATTTTGCTTAATCATGTCTCGAACATCAATGTGATTTTGTTAGCTGACTAATTGAATACATAACCATTTCCTTGATTCTAGGTGTTACTTTATATGGTGGACCAAGGGCAAGTAAGAGGTTCAACTTCCCACAGGCACATTCATTTCATCATGAGTACAATTCTATGGCTTGCACTGTAGAAATTGTCGACGATGTACGTGCCGCCATTCACCACATACACGAGTACGGAAGGTTTGTTGACCCTTTCCTTTTCCTCTAAAGTGATGCATCTATCATACAAACAAAAAAATATTTAAAGTTGTGTAGAAAATTTGCTTGAAGGTTTATAGTTTCTCTCTGTTTTTGAGCAGTGCCCATACTGATTGCATTATAACTGAAGATCAAGAAGCTGCAGAAGTCTTCCTACGTCAAGTTGACAGGTAATTTCTCATGCTTAGCAGTCATCTTCTTGTCCTATTTTAAATCCTTGATCTCCTAGTTTTCTGAATTGCAGATTCAAAGTGTCTTCACTTGAACTCGTCAAATGAACCCAAGTTTTCATTTTTCTTTATCAATGCCCGCGATCTCCTAGTTTTCTGAATTGCAGATTCAATGTATTTTCACTTGGAACTCATCTAATGAACCTGAGTTTTCTGACATTATCCTTTTCCATTTTCTTATCAGTGCTGCTGTCTTTCACAATGCCAGCACAAGATTCTGTGACGGGGCCCGATTCGGATTAGGGGCTGAGGTAACTCATCAATCACAAACTTATCTTGAACATGAATAATTTCTAGTGGAATTCTCATATTTGGTTTATCTTTGAATGACTTGTATCTATAGGTTGGAATAAGTACTAGTAGGATTCATGCTCGCGGTCCGGTAGGCGTTGAGGGGCTGTTAACGACAAGATGGTAGGAGTTGTCCCCACTTGATTCCTACATTTTCTTTCATAAGAATGATTTCATAGTGTACTTACCTACATGTGTATGTACCTACCTATTGCCAGCATTTGTTCCCAGCTAGAATTTTGATCACTCAAGAATTGGTTGATCAGTCATCACTCACCAGAGCTTTTCTCTGCAGGATACTGAGAGGTAGAGGACAAGTTGTGGATGGTGATAGAGGGGTGGTTTACACTCACAAGGATATGCAATAGCTGTAGTTCCTGCAAATGAAGTTAGCCTGTACCCTTCAGTTCCTAAAAGATAGAATGGTGTCGATTACTGTATGCTTTTATCTGTCAGTTTTGTATTAGGATTCTCAAATTTGTTTCAGGACCTGAGAACCCTTTTGAATACTTTCTTGATGGTGGAGTTTGGTCACTCAGATTTCCTGAAATGATTAAGAGGGTTAATTAACCAAGTTTAAGATGTAATAATACATCAATATCGTGTTTTTATTCTATCCTCAATGAAATGTTATTCCACGTTAATTAAAAATTAGACCGAAAGTTAAACATTGGAGATTTAAGATTTAAGATTTAAAATGTTTCACTGGTATTCGACCATTATAAAATTATATAAAAATTGAATAAAATTAAAAATTTTGAAATATGATTGAAAAAGACTGTTGTTATCAATAATTGAAGTTTAACTAAAAAAATGATTAAATGAAAATTTATTTATTTATTTTAGTTTATAAAAATTTATTAATTTACTAAAATTGAATAATTGATTAATAAATAACAAGAGTTATTATAACGTTTTGATCAAATTTTAAATAAAATAATAATTCTAGTTTTAAGTCTTTTATATCTTTTAATGAGTTATTAGATTTTTTTCTATCTTTAGCTATTATTAGAGTTATCTAAAAAGAACAAAATAACAACATTCTCATTGTACAAGGCTCTTCGCTTTGTGAAAATCAGGAGAGATATAAACTATACGCAACTTTTTTTTGTTTTTTGCATTTTATGAAGAGAATGTTTTTGTAACTCAAAGTCACGACCTTTTGGTCACAAAAGAGTAACCAAACCATGTCGCATGTCAATTAATATAATATTAGTAAAATTTTGATAGTGGAAAAATAAAATCATACGATTGAAGAATTATTTAACAATATCAACATATTAATTGGGGGAGTTATCACTTAATAATCCGACCATAAACGGGTATCTTCCTCATATGGCTCAACTGATATACAAGATATAGGAGTAGAAGTCATAATAGGAATTGCTGGCTTAGACTGACAGGTAGAGGATTTCAGCAGCTCACGAAAAAATCTATGTAATATTTTTGTGGTTCGACTACTAGATTTGTTGGAATTATCTGAATCTTAATCATCCTTACAAGTCGTTTTCTTTTTCTTTTTTATGCATCTTTTACAAATCGAAAAAATCCGTAATTTCGAAAACAATATCTTTATTATAAATAAAGCTCTGTATTATTAGACCTCTATAGATTTCGCATTTCAGCTTATCTCTTACTAAATGTTGTTAGTTGTCAATGATTAAAAAATCAACTGACTCAATTAGTTCATCCGCAAGAATTTTGAACCGTTCAACTTTTCAGTTCGGTTTTAACTTTCCAATTCTCTTTACTTTAATAACTCTTTTCGTTAAAAATTGAATAAATTACCCAGATTTTGTGTCGGAGACATACCATTCTCGAAGATACCTACAGGAGCTGAGGCCTGAGGCGATTAACGTACCAATTCACAACCGTATAACCAACGAGGATTGCAAGGCTGTCTTGAAATGTCATAAACTGTATTCACCCCGTATGCAATTCTCTGGGATTCTGTAAATGTAGATCGTAAAGCTTATGACATAAATACTAGTCCATAGTTCAATGTCAGAATAAAAATTTATAAACAAAATTATCTCATATTGAATAAGAATATAATAATAATAAGAGTTATACATAAAAATACATCTTATAATCGTAGAAATTTACATAAGTGGAAGATATTTAGTGTGTCTCAGACAACAACCAACAAAAGAACATTAAGAAATGGAGGCATTTGAGTCAGCTCTAGTAAGTAATCACCACACCAACTCCTGTCTGAAAGTTGACAGAGCCACATGAATCAATTTTGCATCCAGGGCCAATCAATACAGAGATGCATCATCTTTAAGAATTCAAGCCATGTGTTGTCAGTAAGACCATGGCTTTTGGGATAAGAAAATAAGGTCGTTTCACATAATCCCTATATGATGTAGCAGTGTGGCTGGTTACCTGGAATGATCAATTATGAGAACCTAGATCAAACAATCTCCAGTACCATCATGTTGGTGCCTCAGGCCATAAAGTGTTTCCATGAATCAATTACCCATCCATGCAACCAACAAGGTGGTCTGAAATTGCTTGTCCGTAAAGTCAGAACCCCAACTTGAGCTGCTATCTCAGGACCAACCATCGTATTAAAAGTTAAGGTGGTTTGAGATTTGTTTGGTATCACTCAGCTGAAGAATCAGAACGAATTCTTTCGTACAATTGATAGATCAGTGTAGATTTAGACATCTGAGGTTCCCTCTCGAGGACTCCAATTACATCCTTAACAGAAATTGTACGTGCCACCCTGATTGGAGGCACAATAGCTTGGTTCCTTCCAGGTTTCCTGAAAGCTCCTGCCAAACGACACATATGAAATTAAGAAACACCAAATACGGAAAAGAAAAAGAGAGAGAGAAAGATAGAGAGCAATACTGAGGAAAGATCGCAAATTCAAACACTACTTCAGGTAATTACCAGATGCATTAGCAGAAGCTGAAGTAGTCCTCTTTTCAACGTCTTGATTATCCTTCAGATTTCTTCCAGAAGTAGACTGAGGCTTCCGGTTGGAATCTTTTGCTGACTGGGAACCAGATGCTGTGTCAGTACCTCCTTCACGTTTTTGTCTCGCTTGCTCAGCCATAAGTTGCCATTTTGATAGCATATCATCCACCCCAGCAGCAGCTCGTGCAGCGACATTTGCAGCAGTTGCCCTCATTTTGTCATCCTCCTCCTTATTAGCCTGTATAGAAGACATGTTACATAATTATAGTACACTTTTCCTTTTCCTTCGGAGAGAGATTATGTTCTCATGTTCAGAGATATTAAATACCTTTACTGCTTTTGAACGACCTTCATCTTTCTCCTTATCACCTTCAACTTTGTCATCACTCTCAGGCTGCATTTGAACATATCAATTATCTGTAAGCTGATGGAGTAAATGTTTGATTCATCTTCAAAAGATACAACAGATTAACAAGCAAGGATATTATAGAAATGAAATGCATCTAAGACCACTCACATCGTTAGCTTTTCGGAGCTTCTCTGCTTCAGCCTGTCTTTTCTCCCATTCTTCCCTAGCCTTTCGATTCATTGCCATTATTTGTTGTTTAATATCTGACGTAATTATAGTCCTGTGTCTAGGCTTCTCAGCATCCACCCTCTGCAAAGATCCAATTAAATCAGGAAAGTGTATATGGAGATTGGCAAACATGCCTCAACATTAAGTGTATAAACTGATCGATCATTAATTAATGCAGAATTTTGTTAATCAGGAAGCAGCTATGGGGAGTTGGTAAGGCGTGAGTAAAGGGAAACTAACCTGTTTTGACAGCCTGATAAGATTAGCAATCAGTCCACGCATTCTTTCCTCCACACACTGAAGAATCAATTCTGTAAGAATGATGTCAAAGAGTGATTGCATAAAGGCAAAAGAAGCTAACATCTCACCAAGGACAAGCAACGTTCCACATCAGCACCGATCTTCTTTAAGCCAAATTTGACCACTGCAACAAACAAGCAAGCCAGACATACAACCATAAAATTTTGTTAAACAACTCTAAGAAATGAAAAGACGTGCAGATATGATATAAAGGGGATGAGAAAGATACTAACTAATTTCGGCCAATTTTTTCTGCAGTGCAGTTTTATGCAAAATCAGCCTTTCTTCTTCTTCTTGAACAACCCTCCGTGATGCCTCTGAAGCCCGACTTTCCTCCTTGGGCCCAGTTAATAGTTGTTCTTCCTCTTCCTATACAAAACATCATTGTCAGTACTCTGGACCCATTATGATGTAGATTTTGTAGGCTTTCACACTGAAAATATCATACCCGGAGATTAACTCCACTGACAGCAGTAACATCATTGAGTTGTTCAATGCTTTGATCCAAAAGGGCTCCTACTTTTTGCTTCTTACTGCATGGCATCACACCAATGACGAAGGACAGTTGGTCTTGGAAAACCGAACACAACAATCCATTTGAAGCATTGCCTAAAGGCTAAGCAGCAAAAATACTCACCTCGGCATGGGTGGTGAAGAGACAGGACCTTCAAGTGGCTTCTTTTGTCCAACAGTAGGTTTTTTGGGAGGTGTTCTTATGTTCACTCCAGAAGGAGAAGCTACAGGTGTCATTCGGGAGCCTACCTGTGACATTTATAAGAAAGAGAGATTCAAGTAACAGATTGATACTTACAGGTTAGTACATACTCAAACTTGACATCATTAAGCTGCACTAATCATGATAATATACGTTATAAAGGATGAACCCCGTTATCAGAACTGTACGTCCCAACAAAGATGAGAAATAAGTGATCATAATTACTACCTTAACTTCAATTACTAAGAATCCAATGTTTAACTTTCTGACTTCTATATCAATTAAAAAAAATTGAAGAAGATTTAATCAAATAGCACTGTTATGAGGATCTCCTAACATCTGCGGGACAAAACACCTAAGAAGCAGAAACCTGAAATTGAAAGGTTCCTTGTTGATATACAACCCAAAATTAGTTGCTACAAAATGTTACATATAAGCCCCAATTGGCTATGCAATTTTGCAAAACCTAGCCCAATTGGCTATGCAATTGATTATATTATAAGAATAACCAAAAGGAAATGCCTATTCCTTAGAAATTTTCTACATTGCTCTATAAAAGACTCAAAAATTCAACAAATTTGGCAAAGACTTCCATTCTTAAACTTATTGTGTTTACCTTTTAAACTAATAGAAAGATTTGCATGCCTAAAGAAATGGCACTCCAAAATCACTCTTCAAATAACTAAATGCAGTAGAAAGCTCATCATAAAGATATTACCTGGATGTTTGGGTCCAACTGAGTTGTAATCGAAGGGGAAATTGTATTTGTCGGCATTGAAATAGGAGGTGCTGCAAAACCAATTTTAGAAGATTGAGGTAAAGAATCCTCCTTTATACTTGCGGAAATTGAACTCCCCTGTTCAACGTTTGTGTTGGCAGACATCCCTTGAGGGTTAGAAAACTGGGATTTATGTTGCTCAGTAGTCACATCAACAGGTTCCGGTTTCACATAATTTATCGATGAAAAAGAGGCTGAACTTTGTTCCTTGTTAGCTGATGCTTGCCAAGGAGCTGCAGTCTGCTGCAGTCCTGATTTGTTAGTGTAATGTGAAACAGTATTGCCCTGTACTTTATTAGCATCATTAAGAGAAGTCTGCCTCTCAAACTTTGGTCCATTGATCATGCTCATTGCCTGGTTTGAGCCTCCTAATTGAGTTGTAACCACATTTTGATGATGCGACATTGGCCTCATTTGCATATCATGAGGCTGTGGCTTAACAGATGAAGCAGAAGTATTGACATTTGTTCCAGAATAAGGCCGATAATTACCCCCACTACCCCCGTATATGGAAAAGGAACTCTGTGGAAAATGCAGATGTTGTTGCTGCTGAATGTTATGCCCAGATGCAGATATAGAAGACCGATCTCTCTCCTGATTGACCGTGCCTGTGGTGGAGGTAGGAATCTGGTTTGTTTGCATTACATGAGAATCTGGCTGATGTTCCATCTCTCGGGCTTTCTGAGCATTGTTTTCTACTGCCAGATGGCTTGAATCAGTCTGCATTTGAACAGAAGAAGGAAGATTATGGGATGTATCTGGAGGATTAGCTCCCTTCTGATGAAGTACAAAAGAATGGGAATCAGTAAACTGAGTAGAAGTAGAACTGGCAGGCATTCTCACCTGACGTTGACGTGCTAAGACTTGAGACTGTAACTGGGATTGGTTGGAAGCAACCTTCAGTGTGACAAGAGAGCTGGTTTAGCTTAACACCAAGAGGAATCCCTCGACATTCATAAAATAAACAAAACCATCACTTACAAACCTGTGTTTGCAATAGTTGTACTGCCGACCTAAGTACTTGATCCCCAACAATACTCCTCATAAGCCTGACAAATTGATCTTTAGGAATTTCATTTTTCTAACAAAAAAAGTGAGAGAAATCAGGTTGGCATATATGTTACAGCCCAACACATGAAAAAAAACAGAACAATAACCAATCAGATATGTATTAGAGACTCACCCTCAGTTTAGTAAACAGAGTTGTAAGCTGCATCTCTCTGTCTTTATCAAGATGGGGTTTCAAGGCAGGTAACAGCAACCCAAATGGTATCTGCTTACTCTGAGGTTTTTGGTTGCCAGCCTGCTCCAGGCCAGTGGTCTGTTGACTACCTGCTTTCTGCAACTTAAGGAATTGAGAGTCAAAGTCTGAATTTTGCTGTTTTTCAGTCTCAGAAACTGTAACTGAACTTTTTTCGGACATTTGTATCCCAGCTGTTTGAGGAGTCTGAATTGGAATTTGCTGCTCCTTCCCTTGTTGAGTAGTATCATGCGGTTGCAACTGATGTAACAAATGAACATTAGGTTCCAGTGAGATGTCTTGCTGTTGTTGTTGACTTTCAGCTGCAGAAACATGCCGATTTAGTTCCACCATAGAAGAGGGCTGTTCCTGTTGCTGCTGCTGTTGTTGTACATTTTGCTGACTAGTACCAGAAATATTTTCTTCCTGTGTTGTAGTTTGCCAATTAGGATGCACCTGACCATAGCTTTGATTGCTTTCTTGAGAATAAACAGCTGTATTTCATTTTAACAATCAAAAATTACCAAAACAGGCCTACATGGAACATCAAAGTAACAACAATGACCAATAATATAAACTAATCTTATTGCCATCCTTCAATCATCCACCACAATTAACATTAAACCAATAACAGAACCAAATTGATCAGGAAAAATGAATATGAGACCAATACCAGTGCCAGAATCAGACGGCTGAGAAGTGGACACATCCCCGCCTATATCACGATTGAGAGCAGCTTGGAACGCATCCACGTCAGCGCCGGAATGCATACTCTCGTCCTGTGAAACGTTGCAAGGAGGACCACAAACAATTTGAAGCATTCTAACAACTCAATTCAGCGAATCAAAGATTACAACAAAAAGAAAAGCCACGTAGGTCGAATACCCACCTCGTCTTCTTCGAGGATCTTCATTATTGAAGGGTCCATGACAGAACAACCACAGGATCACCTCCGCTAAAGGCTCACTCGTAAGGATGTGCGAGCTCTCTTGTCTTCTTCGTTCGTGCTCTGACTCAGGTTTGCTCTTGGTTTAAACTGCAACAGAACCACTATACTCGGTATTGTCAGGAGAGAGTGAGAGACGGTAAAACTTATAGATGAAATGAAAGCCATAGATGGGCCTAAGCTTGCTTTGCTTGTGGGTTGGGATTGGGAAAGGGCTTGGTCTCAACTTTCACAGTATAAAATTTAGGTTTTTGTGCCATTATTTTTTTTATGGTATTACTAACCTCGATTTAATTTATTTTTTAAAAATAATTTTAATTATTTTAACAAAAATAACATCTAATATGAATTCCGGTAACACGTAGAGTTTTGGAAGATTCAATAGTATGCAATCTGATTCCTGACTAGCAGAGAGGTTGTTTCTAAATGATCATATGAAATTTTTTATTATATTTATAATTTTTTAAATTATTTGAAAATATCTATGGTATAAAATTTTTAATAAATAATTTTTGTAATGTTTTTCCAAATTATTTTAAAAGAAATTACTGCTAAAATTAGGTAAAAATAATTATATAAATTTTATCATATATACAACAATAATTTGATAAACAACTAAAGATTTATTTTTATGATTTCCAAGTATTTTGAATAACTTAGAACATGTTAATTATTAAAATTTATGTTATTATTATAATTTTTAATTAAATTAATTTTGAAAAAACAATTTGTAAAATATATTTTTCAATCACTTAAAACTAACAACATTTTTAAATAAATGAAATTGTAAAGGCCTTTAGGTTCAATCACCTCATATATTGCAAAATTACTTGTTTTGAATAAATCAATTTACAATTTAAAATATTTAGAGCCAACATACAAATAATGGTTTATTTTAATCTTTTTCTCACCTTTTATCTGAATTTCTTGGAAAGGAGTTTGGACCTGCGTGGTGAAGATTAACATTGAAAAGGAGATTGATTTTCACTTGAAGAACTTTGCACGTACTATGAGCTAAGGGTATTACAACCAAGTTACAAATGTAGGCTACAAAAGAGGAGTTACCCATATTTAATGTTCTTTCAATTCAGTTGCATCCTCCCCTACAACCCAGATAACTGTTAATATAAGAACCCGAAATCCTAACTGGCACCGGAACCGGACAAATTCCGGTCATTTCTGGTCCCTTAAATAAGAATGGCAAGATATGAAACAATCTTTTCTGGTTTCCTATCTGATAGGTAACAATGAATTGAAGCAATTTCTTCTTTCATCTGCAAAACAAATTCCATCTTGATGATGCTACCTTCTCCAACACGAACGCAGGCTGCGTAAACAAACTTTTATAACGCCATGTTGTTCTGGTATTTACAGTTTCCTCAGGTAAATAACAACTCAGCTTCTAAATTCGATAATCTCAGGAACGTAGAAGACGTTTCTCGCATGTTAAGATTCTGTAACTAGCATGAGGGCCCTCAGACGTATCACGCACAGTTGCTTGCCAACCCATAGCTTTTGCTATCTCCCAAAGTTCATCCATTACATCGAGAGAATCACGGATATATGCCCTGCCTCCAGGCCTGAGTATGCGATCCATTTCAAGCATGATGGTGGACATATTACATCTGATTTGAATAAGTAAGCCAGTTAAGAGAACTTCCATATAGAAAATCAATTAACTAGAATCTCTAGCAGTTTGTATCTTCAGCAAACAGTGGGATACCTTTTCCTTTCAATAGAAAAGAGGCCAGCAGCATGCACCAAATCGTAGGTTCTTGGATATGTATCGAATGGCTCACACCTGAAAATATGAAGCAATATCTATTAAGGGCAAAGGGGTTTTGCAATTGATAACAAGAACCTTCAATATCAAAATCCAAAATGTGAATTAGTCCTTAATTTAATCAGGTACAAGGGATAGTAGTATAGTACCAATCATGCATAACCCCTATCAGTCCTCGGTCATATATTACAGGCAACGTGTTGGGCCCACTAACCGGAACCACGTTCATGGTCCAGCAATCAAGTCCCAGATCAATCAATGAGGCAGCAAATCTTCCAAAACCAAGAATAAAGAGGTAAAAGAATAGCCAAAATAAAGTCAATAGGTAATTGAATAATTTGCATCGAGTTCTATATATAAATATTACCCTCCAAAGCCAGCTTTCATGTCCAGCACATTTCTTAATTTAAACTTCTTCCAGTGCCAAGCGCGGACATATCCGTTTATTGTTTCATACCAATACTTCGATTCTGCCTTGAATAGTTCTTTTCTTGCTATGTATGCATCAATCTGTATACTCTGAAGCCTATTAGGGGGACTATGCAAACGGGCAGGCCATGCTGTAACATCAGCCCCATATCCATCCTCAGGAAGCCGAGTAATACAGGGTTTCAGATCTACATACCTAATACCATAATACAAACAAATCATAATGGATAATACCTCAAATCTCATGACACGAACTAATATCTCGACAAGTATACTAAATCAGAGTCGACACCAAGTGGATCAAATCTGTAGCAAAAAAGGGGCATCAGACCACCATATTATGTGAGAAAAAACATATGTTTCACAAGGCCTTTAGTTTCAAGAGGCCAGACTGTAGTGTTGGACAAACCGATGAATATTGAAAGGAAAGGAAAGAGGAATTTATCCAATTGTATTGGCAAGAGATTAAACAGTACTGCCACTTAATATCACACATTATCTGTGCACAAATATCTTATCAGTAAGGCATAGAAGGCACTTTATAAAATTTAGAAGATGATTCTTAAGATACCAAACATTGTCGGGGTCATCATCTCGATCACATAGTGGAGGTGTTGTTCCCGTGTCACGGCTTAAGTAGCAGCCATTATTCATGGGCTTTTTCCAAATTGCAATATATCTTTCCTTCTTCACAAGCTCCCAGCAAAGACGTCTTGTAAGGTTAAGCATCTCTGAAGGATGTGAAGGAACACTAACCAATAAGCCAAATCTAATTGCTAAAAAGATAAATGTAAAATCATATTTAATTAGCCAATAAGCCCACTAATGCATATCTACATCTGATCTTTGATTTGGGGGTTTTATTAGAAGATATATTCATAATGTAAAGGTAACTAAGCATGAACTTATTAAGGAACCATAATCTAAACCAATAAGGTTAATGTGTACTGCAAACTATAACATGGGGTGAGAGAAGAAGAGAAGTCATGAATATAATACTTGGAGAGACAATATATCCTGAAATGCAAAACCTTCCAAAACCTAACAAGCAGTTGATTAATGAGAAACCAGTTGATACCTTCCCACTGTTCCAGTAATATCTCTTCATGCTTATAAACTGGCTGTGCAGCCCATGCGAAGTACCCCCCTGCCCGGAGCATCCTATTGACCTCAAGGAGCAAGATTCCATCTTCATCATGATATTTGAAAGTAAAAGATGAAGTACACGGTGTCATATAAGACATGAATTCGTAACATTAAAAATGAGCAAAACTCAAAAAGACCAAGAGATAACCTAACTGGCATGCAAGTTTACAAAATTAGGAAAACATTGTCTTTAAGTACTACCAAAAAAAAAAATGATATGCAGAGGGCTTCATTTCAAGATACGGAAGGAAAAAGGAAGATGACGCAAATCATTTAAATAGCAAAAGAAGCATAGAGCATGTAAAACTGTGATTACTATTGATAAATAGGCCTCACATTTTCACAATGTAAAATTATGGATCCTGGGTTCTCACATAATTAATCCTTTAGTTTTGCAGCCAAAAACTAGATTGAATAGACATACCATCGCGAGTCCAGTTGATTCTGCATCTTGAACAATGAATCAATTCGAAGGCTTGACTCGGATACAATAACCGGTGAGTTGCAAATGCAGCCACCATTGCAGGTACACCACGCTCAAGAGCAAATTGAATCTGGTTCTCATGAACATCTTTCGGAGCAATTGACATGGTTAAGACATTCCGTGAGAGCAAATAGGCACCAAAACTTGCAACACCGCATCCAACATCCAGAACAACACGAGTTTGACTACCAAATGTAATATCTGGGACCATCTACATTGAGAAAAGGAACATCATGTATCAAGTTGGTATATCAAGCCCAGAGACAAATCTAAATCAAGAAGTTAAGAACCTCGGTAATCTGATCCAAGTATTTATCTGCACCATGAATGAATTGTGTACCACCACCAGGAAACCTAAACTTGTTCTTCACTTTAGATATCCAGTTTTGACCCCCTTTATCCTCAACCAGGCGGGAGTGAGGAACATTACTATACCATGTCTGTATGAAATCATGAATCCTAATAAGAGTCTTGGACAGTAAGGTAAATGGATGTTTTTTCAGAAGATGAGAATAATCAGTTCACGAAGATTCGACAGAATAACCAGCAAATACTACATCCAACAATGGCTACCAAATTATCGGCAACCCAATAGCTAATGTCAAGGAGTCCCGAGTCAATGTCACATTTTCATTTTTTGTCATCTACTTTTACTACCGTTACGACACAGGGATCAAAAGAAGGCCAAAATGAAAAGTTCAGTTAATTGAACTCCAATGAAACAGCCACTCCAACTCGTAAGAAGAAAATAATGGGCTTCACAAGCTGCAGTACCTCATCGCGACTCCTAGGCCACGGAATCGGCTGCCGGTACCCTCTCGGCGGGGGAACCAAACAATTCAATCCACTTCCCTTCTCTGGACAATGCCTCTCAAATCTCTCTCCTCTCTTCGTAGATTTCAATTTCTTAATCGCCTCCACATTGTCCAAACAAGGAATGTACTCCCTCATTCGCTCATCACAAAGCTCAAATCTTTTAATCCTAACCCTAGAACCCTCACCCTCACTCTCAACCTCCGTCTCATTCCCCCAATTCTTCACATCCTCCGGATCAAACTCCCCAACCTCGAAATCATTGCTCATCTTCCCCTCACTATCTATAATCCCAAACGTTCGATTCACCGGATTCGACTGCCGCTGCGACGTAGGAGGAGGCTGCGACAGTGGAGGCTTGACGGGGACGGGTTGGGTCTCGCTCTGCAAAACAAGATCGGTAACATTAAAATCCTTGTTGTAATTGGGCGAAACTCCGACGGACTCGCGCGGCGTAGAGAAAAACACAAGCTGCTGGTAACCTCCATTAGACCAATGCTTGCCCAGGTAAAAGAAGGTTAAAGTGATGGAAACGAAAGCTGAGATCTTCAACATCAGAGGGTTTTTGAAGAGATCCATGTGATCAGAGATGGTTTCATCTATGGGTTTACGAGCACTACAGGTCTTGGATCTGTCGCGTACTCAGCAGCTGCTGTTACGTTATCTGATGTTAGTGATAGAGTGTGATAACTGTGTTTTGTTAGTTACTTGTGTCGGTGAAGGCGGTTAATTTTGACTGATTTGTGTTTGGTACGGAACTTAGCAAGATAAGGCAAAATGAGTTTGATCCGACCCGGATAATTATACCATAAAATAATATTATTTTACAATTTAAATTAAACGCAAATTAATTAACTTCAAATGAAATGCAAATTAAGTCTTAGTTATATTTTATTAAAATTTTATGATATTAATTAATTTTTATATTTTATTAATTTTTACTTTAATTATATTAATTACTTAGTTAATTAATATTTAAATTATTTTTAAAATTAAATTACTGTGAGTATATTTATTATTTAACCAAAAATTTCCACCGCTCTTCTCCTCGGCGCGTGACGTACCCGTCACAGATTAATGCGTGCTATTTATTCCCAACGACATCTTTCGCTCGTTTCTTCTCGTTTCCTTTAGCTCCATCGCACCGGTATCTTTGCCGTCATTCTTCTCCGGCGAAGCGAATCTAGCGTCAGTTATTGCTGGTTGTCGATTGGCCCGCTCTCGAGTAATTTCCTCAGGTTTCTTCGTCGTGAACCTGAATTCGTGGGTTTTGAGGCGGAAGGGTTTTAGGGTTTGTGGATTCTGTGCGTATGGTGTAATCTTTGGCCCCAAGACTGGTCTCTGCATTAGTATATGTGCATTTCTTTGAAATTCGTGTGCAATTTGTTCGATTTTGGGATTGAGAGCTGAGATTTTCGGGCAAGGTTTGGGCTTTGGGTTTTTAAAGAGGGTTTTCTAATTATGGGCGAGTTAGTGCCCGATTTCGATAAGGAATCGTGCTCGAAGTCGATAAACGAGACAGTCAATGGCTCGCATCAGTTCAGCATAAAGGGTTATTCGTTGGCGAAAGGAATGGGAGTTGGCAAGTGCATATCGAGTGATGTATTCACGGTTGGTGGTTATGATTGGGCAATTTATTTCTACCCAGATGGAAAGAATCCAGAGGATAATTGCGTGTATGTCTCTGTGTTCATTGCTTTGGCTAGCGAAGGGACAGATGTGCGGGCTTTGTTTGAGCTGACGTTGGTTGATCAGAGTGGGAAAGGGAAGCATAAGGTGCATAGTCATTTTGATCGCGCTTTGGCGAGTGGACCTTACACGCTCAAGTATAAAGGAAGCATGTGGTAATGTTTTTGGTTCTCTTCTTTGTTTGATTCACCGTTTATGTATAGTCAATTGTGGTTTTCGTTTCTGGATATGAGTTTAGTTGTTGTAATGTCGATGATGATAAACTATTGGCTTTTGATTGAGAAGTTGTGAACTTTTTGTGCAACTGGTACTATAGGTGTCATAGCTGAGGATTGTAGTTACGTTAGTTGAGATGTTACAAATATGCTGTGAAAATGTTCCAGATTTTCTTCGCATTGCTGTTGTAGATTGTCAGGAAAATCTTGCATCTTTGAATAAGTTATTTTAAACGTTGAATAAGTTAAATTAGTGCTTTCCAGCTAGTTGAATGCTCGTTCTTGGGCTGGAAGGGAGAGGGCAGTTTAAGTTGGATATGGAGGATGTACGAAAAATGTTAATCTTCCCCTCTTTTTGCTGTTTCTTATCTATTCCAGGGGTTACAAGCGTTTCTTTAGAAGAACAAGCTTAGAAACATCTGATTACATAAAGGATGATTGTCTTATCATGAATTGCACTGTTGGTGTTGTTAGTACTCGTCTTGAAGGGCCGAAACAGTACTCCATTCATGTTCCACCTTCAGATATGGGGCAGGGATTTAAGGAGATGTTTGACTCTGAGTTGGGCTGTGACATAGTTTTTGAGGTTGGAGGTGAAATCTTTAAGGCCCATAAGTTGATCCTTGCTGCTCGTTCACATGTATTCAGAGCCCAGTTATTTGGACCTGTTGGGGATCCTAATCTAGATAAAGTAGTTGTGGATGACATCAATCCGTCAATATTCAAGGTAAGCTTCTTCTTTTTCTGCCATCAGTGTACACTTTCGAATCTGTCATTGCATTCATTGGATTCAAATATTCTCTTTGTGAACCCAAATATTGCTTGTTGAATCATAATATAATGCGCGAAAACTTTGATAAGCTTGTTTTCAGGCTTTGGTAAGCTTCGAACACAGGTAGTAAGTGTTCAGTTCATATCCATCATCCTTGACTGTATGTCGATGTTGTATCAAAAGAACTCACAGTTTTGTCACCCTTGGTTTTCCAAGCAATCAGCATCTGGTAAACATGAAAAGTGCTTGCTTTTTCAAAATCATTTGGAAGAAGTTGCGATCCCAAAATATTTTACAATGTCAAGGAGACCTTTATAGAAACACATGATGGAGTTTATACTTCTTGGACAAAATCCCAATAACCCATGAAGCATGAGATTTCTGTCTTTGGTGTTATACACTTTTTGAATGAATTCTGCACATCTACTTTCAATTGGTTTTTTTGTCATCTTATCTTTCAAAAATTTTCACTTATAAGAATGCTTGCCTGGAGTTTCTTCTTATTGGATGAGTATGCAAAGTCACTTTAATTCCTTGTCTATGAGGTTTCTGACTTGTTCAGTATATTTATGGTGCTTTAAATGTATTGTTGGGGATAAGTTTGTCTGCTGGCATCTGCACGCAATTTTCCTTCCTGAAGTGAGCTTTTTTCAGGTTAGATCAGGCGTATAGACTTGAATATTTCTTCCATTATTTGCAGGCAATGCTTCTGTTCATATATACAGACAAACTTCCAGATGAACTTGAAGTTACAGGCTCATCATCTATGTGCACATCCTTCGACATGTTGCAGCATCTGTTAGCTGCGGCTGACCTTTACAATTTAGACCGACTGAAGTTGCTATGCGCATCAAAGTTGTGTGAGGAACTCACTGCCGATACAGTTGCAACAACACTTGCACTAGCTGAGCAACATCACTCTTCCCAACTCAAGGCCATCTGTTTGAAATTTGCTGCAAATCCGGGAAATTTAGGAGGTCAGTCTTGTTCATAGGCTTTCAATTGTGAAAATTTCAGGTTATGATTTGCACTTGTTAGACCACTCAAATGTAAATGAAGCCCCCCAACGTCGCTTTTATTGTGCATTGCTATTTAATCTCTCCCCCCTATATCAGAAGCATGAGCAGATGGTCATTCCGCTTTTTCTTCATGTTTAGTGTTTCTGTCGAAAATATGCTCTTATATCTTTCTCGTCTTTTGGCAGCGGTAATGGACTCGGAAGGGTTCCGAAACCTGGAAGAGAACTGCCCTTCTTTGTTATGTGAACTGTTAAAGACACTTGCATCTGGAGATGAGAACTCAGGCATGCAATCAAGCAGGAAGAGGAGTGGTAGCAGCATTTATGGACTAGATATAGTTACAGACGGAGCTGCAGCTGAAGAATCACCAAGTCCGAATCCAAACGGCAGACGCATACGAAGGCGGTTTTAGTATTTGCATCTTTTTTGTAGTTTGTTACTTTGTTGTAGAGAAGATGTGATTAATTGTAACGTTTGCTTACTGGTTTAGTTCCCCCTTTCAAGGGAGGAAAAGAAAAAAAAAGGATTGCACTAAAGATGGATTCTTTCTTTTTTCTTTTTTGAATATACTAGGAATTAGGAAGTTCAGTGATCAAACAAACAGAAATTGACGTTGTTTGCCATCTTATCTTTCAATCTTAATGAGCTCTTTCGAAAATTACAGAAACCCTTCAATCTAGCAGTTTATTAAGATATTCTGTGCTTCCCTCCAATATTCGCATAAAATAGAGTTTTATGGTGCGTATTGAAAATTTGAAATCTAAGAAACAGAGCGAAGTGAGGCAGAATCTGATCTATTTCAATTGCATTTCAAACATTACATTCGTCAATTAAACAAGAAACACTAGCAACAATTTAACCTAACCGCCGAAGCCATACAATGTCCTTCCTTGCCTCTTGAGAGCATAAACGACGTCCATGGCGGTAACCGTCTTCCGGCGAGCATGCTCCGTGTAAGTGACTGCGTCACGGATAACATTCTCTAGAAAGATCTTCAAAACTCCACGAGTTTCCTCATAAATCAGACCACTGATTCTCTTTACACCACCTCTTCGAGCCAACCGCCGAATCGCAGGCTTAGTGATGCCTTGGATGTTATCACGAAGCACCTTCCTGTGCCTCTTCGCTCCTCCTTTGCCCAGTCCCTTGCCTCCCTTGCCTCTTCCTGACATTTTCGATCGCTTAACGAAGGCTAAAGAATGATTTAGGGCTTGTGTCTGAATCTGATACCAGAATTGAGAATTGGTGGGTTATATAGCCTCGGACTATCGTCGAGAATCGGGACTTAGCTATCTTAGCTATCCGTGTATCTTGCATTCGCTCAATCTTAGCCGTCGATGGATATAATATCGACGATTGACTTTGACTGAGTTTGGATGGATTATATTTCTGTTCGGATCGATGACATGGCATGTCTTCATAATGGGCCGCAAGTTATCATCACTAAATCATAGTTTCTCACCTAATAGTCCTATTAACAAATATAGTTATATATAAATAAATTAAAAGATAACAAAATTCAATCATTCTAAAAATATTTTATTTTAAATTTTATTTCATGACATTACAAATTAAAATCACTATTTATCAAATTATTTTAAAAAATCCCCATTTAAATTATAAAAATAGTCACAAAATTTATCTCATACTTTATTGTAGAATATTTCTGTTAAAACAATTATGATAAATATTTACTATTATATTTTTATTTTTATGTTTTACATTAATAAATTATATTTTAAAAATAAATTCAATTATAATAATTTTTATAACAATAAAAAAAAGTCAAATTAGAGCAAAATTATAAACTCATATTCAAATTCGATCAAATTCAAATATTTAAATTCTATTAATTTTAATCAATTTTATTAATTTCCAATTTAAATTAAATCAAATCCCTAAATTGATGTCCTAATTATGTTTAAAACTGAATTTTGAACATAATATTATGATATTATCAAGACATTATTATGATATTTTCAAGATGTTGATCTTTATTATTAATAGTTTTATTTCAATTTTTATTATTATATCCATTTGTTTATTTCAATTTCTTTATCATTAACTACTAATCATATAAACGATAAGAAACTATAAACATTCCTATAGTTTTAACTTATCAAATTTTCTATTTTACTTACTCTGTTTTAACATATCCAATTAAATTTTATCAATATATTTATATAAGGTTTTTTAAGGAGCCATTTGATTCTACTTCTGTTTTTCTGTTATAGTTTTTAGTTTTCGTTTTCAGTTTTTTGTTTCTGTTTTTCTTTCAAATAAAAATAAAAACATGTTTAGTTATTAATGTTAATATGGTTATATCTTTATCACTGATAATAATTATATATTAGATAAAACTTAAAGATAAATTATTTTTAATTAAATAAATTTATTTAATCGCTTATATAATATTTATTAATAAATTATTAATAAAATTATGTTATTTTAATAAAATAAACAATTTATAAATTAATATTTATTTGAAATATATTTTAATTATTGAATCAAATTTTATTTGAATATTTATATATTTTAAATTTAATTATACTTATTAATAAGTATTAAATTTTAATTACATATAATTTAATTATAAAAATTAAATAAAATTAAATTATTAATAATTTTTATTAATAATTAATTTATATATATATATATTTAAATGATAATAATTCAGATTATGAAAAAAATAGAAACAGCAAACAAAAACCACTTTTTATGGTTTTCATAATTTTTGAAAACTAAAAGAAACTAAAATTAAAAATAGAAACTAAAAACTTAAACAAACAAGTTTTTTTTACTAAATTTGAAAACAAGTACGCCTAGATAAGATTTAATAGAATATGATAAAAATATCATAACCAATTCAGAAAATCTAATACTAATTACATCTTTAGGATATAAGCTCTGTTTTAATATATTCTATTAAATTTCATTCATATATTTATATAAAATTTTTATAAATATATAGATAACATTTAATATATTTTTAATAAAAACACCGTAATCCAATATTTTGCCTCGACGGGACAAGTCGAGAGTTCTTCTCTTTTCTTATTTATGGTGGTACAACTTACGGTACAAGTTGTGATTAGGGTCAGTGCCTTTCGAAATGAGTTACATGGCCGCAAATTTTCTACACTATGCGTATCCAAACACTCGAAACGCAAATTCTAGTAACTTGGACTTGCCATTGTTGGGTTCATCAGAGGTGGTGCAAGATGATTTACTGGGTTGTTCTTGTTCTTGGTCATAAACCTCAGGCCAGACGAAAGCGCCAATGGCAAATTCTCTCTTCCAACCCAAGTCTTCTTCTGTAATCGGCAAGCCGTAATCGGCGAGAAGTCTGTTCAGTTGGCACTCAGGCATCTGCTCGTAATCTTTCTTGGTGTACTTTGGATAGTGAAGTGGCATTGCGAAGAAGGAGCTTGACCCATCACCATTTCGCTTGCTCTCCATTTCCACGCTCACAAACACAGAAACAGTCACTCTTTGCACTGATTTCGAAACTGGGTTTGTGGAGCTCCTGTAGCTTTGTGAGGATTTATATCAATGGCCGAGTGCAGCTTTTTTGCATGCGATGCAAGGTGTCACGGGAATCATAAGCTGCAACTTCTCTTGTCAGGTGCTTTACTTGCTTTCAAGGTGCAAGTTCTGTGTGCGTGCGTGTGTTCTGTGGGCAGATTGAGTGACCTTTTTACAGGATTCATGACTTGCTCTGCCGTTTAATTTCTGGGATGAGCTTTTGCTGTGAAAAGCATCTAAACCTGAAGTATGGCCCAAGCCTGTCTTGTAAAATAAATCATAGGCCCGAGTTTGAGACGAATGAGTTTTGACCATATTCAACTTTTTTAATTTAAATATGTTCGTATTCAATTAATTAAAACACTTATAAACCTTTTTTATGCTAGCGAATATATAAAAATTAATTAAGTTAATAGTCGCTTAACATAGTATCAGAGCCTCTGTGATAAAGTGATCGTAAATTCAAATTCTACCATCTATCTAATTAATTCAGTACAAGGTAAAATGAGCTTGTGAAAATTTCAAGCCGAAAGGGTTTCACATGAAGGAATGTGTTAGTGAATATATAAAACAAATTGAGTTAGTATCAGGGTCTTTATGACCAAATGGTTTTAAGTTCAAATCCTACCACCTACTTATTTATCATCAAATTAATTCAGCACGAGATAAAATGAGTATGTACAAGTTCCAAGTCTAAACGATTTTCATTTGAGGGGGTGTGTTAGCTAATATATAAAATCAATTAAATTCGCTTACACAACAGCTTAAACTATTGTGGTGAAATAGTCACTTAATATTTTATTGTGAATATGTAAATTATTGAAATTAAAACAATATCATTACCATATAATTTTCACTAAAATCATATTTTAAATAATTAATTAAATTTTAACTAAAATAACATCATTTTATTTTTTTAATAATCAAATTTTGAATTATTTAAGCATAATCAAACCGACTAAATTTAAGCTAAAAAAATAAATCTGGTTCGATTAGTTGACACATGTGGCTAGGGGTTTATTGCTAAATATCTTTTTTTGGTTTTTCACGAAGTGTTCTTGGTGGGTATCGACTATAGGAAAACATCTTTAAGTCATTCATATCTAAACTAATCTCCACTCGAGCCATATAAGTATCTTACAGGAAGTAAAACTCTAGTCCTAAGTTTTAAATGACTGCATGCATAAGAGGGTTCGATTTATTGAAATACGTGGCTAGGGAATCGTCGCCAGATATCTACCTGAACCAGAAACTGGAATTTTGCGACTACCGTTAGTTTGCAAGGGATAGGGACGCGGTAGAAAAGAGTGTGTGGGTTGCAACTTCGGTTTCTTGTTTTGTCCGAAACATCTGTAGTTGGTAATGATTAATGAAGTTTTCTGTCTCTATGGCAGCTCGAAGACGACTTGTCGAAACAAGAAACCAGGTGAGCCCCATCAGGGAAGCTCAGTCACGATTCAGGTGAATCCATCAAGTGCCACTGACTCTGGCCTGACTTCACAAGGCTTGTGCTGCATAAAATATCTTGGAGCCCCTACAATTTGGTGTTAAGGTACCTTAACCGGACGATTCTATTAAAATTTTTAGAACTAATTATTCAGGTAATTGATTCTTATTATTTATAAATTTTTTAAATCTTGTAATAAAGTTGAATCTGGAGAGGTCTGATAATACGCAACATTATCTCTACAAAATAGAGAGATTATTTTCGGTAGACCCACATAAGATTATGACGTAAAGAAAAAAATAGTATAGTAATAATACAAAAAATACAAAAAAGTAATGTAGGTTAAAAGAGTAAATAAATAAAACTAAAATAAATACATAAATAAAATTAAATGCATAAATAATAAAATAAATACTTAATAATAATTAAATAAATAAATAAATAAATAAAATAAAATAAAACCAAAGAAGGTATGAAATAGAAACTAAAAAGAAAAATTAAAAAACAATAAAAAGTAAAAAGAAATTTCCTTATTTGGCTGTTCAATAGATGGAGAAAAAATTGTTGTTGTCGATGATGGTGCTATACAAAACTACCAAAATCCAAGACAAAAACACAAAGAAATAACAATTCTAATACAAACATTCCATTTTGTTAACTAATAAGAAGCATAATGATGGCATCAAATGGCACAAAGTTATAGCAAACCGAAGACGGAGAACAATTATGTTATTATGGCATAATTCATTTATCCTGCACTTTACTTATCCCCAATGGCACAAACTGATGGCATCAAAACAAGACCAATAAGAAGCATTATAACACTTTCAAATGAGCAGCACAATCACAATTCACAATTCTAATACTAGAAGGATTATGAGGTTACATAACACATGGCAATATGAAATGATAAAAGTCATTCAACCCTGGTAATCAAAATCAAACATAATTAAATATAATTGAACAATACTTTTATAGGCAAAATCAAGCAGAAGACAGAATTAAGAGTAAGAAAGCGTAATTGGTTTGGGAATTCTGAAGCAAAAAATAAGCAAAAATCAAGTGAAAATCACTAAACCTATTTAAAATTGAACAAAATTAATCCATGTATAACACTCAAGAAGCTAATTGAAAAACTCACTTAGGTATTTCAAACTTAACCATCTGTTGAAGATGCATTTACAAAACCCTAATCATTGATACTAAATCCAACTGAACATTCTAATTAGGTTCAGCATCCTTCTTTTGCTCAGTCAACGTCGAATCCTCTTAGTTTAGAGAAGCGCAAAAGAAACCAGGGGGTTTGCTTAATACCAACCTATTAGACTCTGATACAAGTAAAATATGATCTGCTCCTTGGATCTGATGAGGTTTGCTTGAATAGCCAATTTTATAGAAGAGTTATAATCCAGTTCTATATTCTTCCTATAACTAGAACATAAAGCCGGAGATTGATTGAAGCGCCTAGATTTACCAAACAGATTAAAAGATAACAAAAAGCTAGGGCGTGCTCAAAACGAGCATGTTGATCCAAGCCTCATAGCGACATAAAGGATAAAAAGAAACGCATAACAAGCATGAAAAGAATGACATAATTGTGAGCAACACCATATCAGGGCTGAGACAGAGAGAAAGAGGTAAAATTAAAAATAAACAACGACAAACAAAGGAGAGAGGAGTAGATCATATATAGAGAGAGAGATGAGTGCGAGCAGCGACCCAACATAGGACGAATCCGACCAGCAACAAAGTAAGTGTCATCGTTAGACCTCTATTAAGTTAGCATTCTTAAGAGTAAAAAGAGGGCTGGGAAAATATAATATTTAAAGTTATATAATTAAAATTTTTAAAATTAAAATAATATTATGAGTTAATCATATAAAATAACATCATTTTGATATCTTAAATTGCTTTAAAAAATAAAATAACATCAATACGAATTGTCTATTAATTGAGCTATTTTAAAAAGCATTCATGCTCTTTTCACTACTAAAATTGTTTGGATTTTGGAGAGCAAGCATTATTGTCTAGTTTTTTCTTGAAAAATAAAAAAATTGTAAATTTTAGTGGAGGCCTTTAGCTACATATCGTGTGGTGTAGAAAAGCCCATCTATCCTCCATGATTGGAGGCCCGCCATCTTTTGCCTTGAAGGACGTCGCAATTTGTGGTACGTACAACTCAATCATGAGATCCATCACACACAATCATTAGACATCTGCTCTAAGCCACGTGATAAGCAAAATGACCTAACAAAAAACACAAAGCAAGTGAAAATTATAGGGGTCTACTTAAATAATTCCAGTCGTGGGCTACAGTGTTTTGTGGTATTCTGAGGCCCAAGGATGTGATTTTTCGGTTCCGTACATGCGAGGCCACTTAAAATTTAGTGGTTGTATATGATCGGCAAATTCTATTGTATAGCTTTAGCCATGTGCGTTATTTTTCCTTTCATAACGATAGCTCGTGGTTTGTTTGTTATTTATAAAATAACGTCATTTTAAATGTTTTTTTTATAAAAAGAATGGCGGGTTAGTCTGATCCGATTCAGGCATGGCCCAACCGGCCATAACTCCAGCCATTGATCGATTAGTTTGTAAGCAGGTCAGATCACAGGCTTACCCATTTTAATCTACCGAGTCACTTACCACCATGACTCAAAGCCGGGCTCGGCCGGGTCGTTGGCATTCCTATCGAAATAATTAACTTAAGTCTGGTGCAAAACCTAGAAAAGCCCGGTTTGGAGGAAGGTGAGAACTTCCAAAGCTCAAAAGCAGGACACGTTTAGGTACGTAATGATTGGACTAAAAGCTTGGGAGCAACCACGTGTCGCTTTAACAGAGCCCACGCGCCAGCATATGCCCCGCCAAATTCTTCTCTCACACTCCTTCTATATTCTACAAGTGACTCCTTCCAGAAACTTCCTGGGAACGCCTGGTCATAAACTTCCGAGACATCTTGCGGCCCGCAATGCGACACGTGTATAGTCGTCCCACGTGAGCATCCTACGTGGCACACCCATTCCCCTGAAAATGATACGCTCTTTCACACGCAAACTCCAATCAGCTTCCAACCAAACACCTCTCTCTCTCTCTCTCTCTCTCTCTCGATTTTCTCTTCTTTGACGACGAAGAAGAAGACATGAATGGGGAGGGAAACAGAGAAGAGGAGAGACTAACAATGGCCAAAGAGAGATTAGTTTTGATGTGGGGATATCTGCCCGGAGCTTTGCCTCAGAGATCTCCGATTTTGTCGCCGGTCGTCGTAAGAACCGCCGGCTTCCCTTGGAAGGATGTTTGTGGCGGCGGTTGCGGATTCGCCATGGCGATTTCTGGTGCTTTTCATCTCTGTGCCTCTTTTTATTTTTTTGGAAATTTGTTGCTTGTTTTTGTTTGTTTCTCGTTGAATTCCCCAATGGCATTGATTGGGTTAAAGTGCTTTTGTTTTCTTAACTACATTTTATCGTAGTGAGTTTAGTTGATAAGGCAATGGATACTGGCCTATCAAAAAAGAATCATTCTTTAATTCGTTTTACGAATTGCTTGCTTGTTCTTTCGTTGGTCTTCAGTACCTGCCTTCACATTGATTTTCTACACATTTTAAGTAGTTCTCTGATTCCTAGATTTCACTCACCTTTTAAGATGAACAATTAATCAAGAAACGATGTTAAATTCTAGTTGTATCTGGTTAGCCTGCTTTCTTGGCTATTGATTGAAGTTGTGAGATGTCTGTCATAAGTGGGATTGAATAAAACTTGGTATCTCGGCTTCCTGTGAATTAAAATTGGGTATCAGGGTTTCTGGTTATAGAAATTGTGTTTTTCCTCCAAGGGTTATTACTTTACTCATGATTCTTTGTCAATCAGAATATGGAAAGCTCATCACTTGGGGTTCAACCGATGATCTAGGTCAAAGCTATGTGACATCTGGGAAGCATGGGGTAGTTCAGCATTACATAGAACTTTAGCTTCCTCTTACACTTGTGTGTTGATTTTGTTTCTTCTAACTGAACAAACACTTTCCTGCTTCAGGAAATTCCGGAGCCTTTTCACCTCCCAACTGAAGCTTCTATTGCGAAAGCTGCAGCCGGTTGGGCTCACTGTGTAGCAGCTACTGGTAAATGTGATCTCTTTATTTTCTTGAAGTTATCCCATTGATATTTTCCTGAGTAATTTATTCATACAAAGCTCATTCTTGTCTGTGATATCTCTCTGCCTAGACTAGTAAACTAAGATTACTTATGTCTTCGCCACAGACAATGGAGAAGTTTATACATGGGGATGGAAAGAATGCATTCCTTCAGGAAAAGTTTTTGGAGACTCGTCTTCAGCAGGAAGTTCAGAAAAGACTGGTTTTGAAAGACAGAATCCATTTTCAACGGATCAAGGTACTCTCAGATCAGCTTATTATTCAACAAGTTGAATGATGATCTTTTTCTTATTCAAGGCTAATATATTATTACTTTGTTGTTGCAGTAAGCCCTCGCACAAGATCTAGTGGAGGAAGTGGAACCTTGTCTGCTGTTGATGGCAAAGGATCTGGAGATGAATATACGAAGCGAAGGAGAATATCATCAACAAAACAAGCTGCTGAAGGCTCATCTTCTAGTGATGAAACACTATCTGCACTTCCATGCCTAGTGGCATTGAACCCAGGAGTGAGGATTGCAACTGTTGCTGCTGGTGGACGCCATACTTTGGCATTGTCAGGTAACCAGTGATGGTGCTGTTGTGATCTGGTGTTTAAGTATTTGTTTTATGAGAGCAATCTCATAGTTGATAGGCTCTAGCAATCATGAACCTATTTAAGATCTGTTGCTCATTGTTCAACACTTGAACTACCCTAATTCTCCAATGTTTCAGATATGGGACAGGTTTGGGGCTGGGGCTATGGAGGTGAAGGGCAGCTTGGTTTGGGGTCCCGGATAAGGATGGTTTCCTCTCCACATCCGATACCATGCATTGAATCTTCTTTTGCTAAAGACAGACCGAAAGCATTGTCTCGGGGGGCCGTGACATCAGAAGGACAGGGTTTTAGAGTTCCTGGAAATTATGTGAAGGGGATTGCTTGTGGAGGGCGTCATAGTGCAGTAATCACTGGTATGCATTTTTCACTTTTCTTTGATGAATTACTAAGCGCGGTTCAAGTTACAGAAGCAGAAGTGACCTGTTTTATAAGTGTTTAGGCACAAAATGTTTTTATCATTTTCAAGCATAGCAAAGACATTTACAAGGAAAACCCTACATCCTGTGCTGGAATTAAAGTTCCTGCTCTATCTGAGATGTAAACCAAACACAATATCCACCACTGTATTACTTCTTTATCTTTTATGAATAGCCTGCCTCTAATTATACCTTATTGTTTGATATTCAACTTCACAATAACAGACGCTGGAGCTCTGCTTACTTTTGGCTGGGGACTCTATGGACAGGTAATTTGGACTCACAGCCAATAGCAGTGATGGTTTGTTCTAGAGGATTATATGTTCAGAGTTAGCATGCATAAGTATTCCAAAATAAATGATCACTCTGTATGCTAATATTGAAAATGCTCAAATCTGGCAAGATTTTCTGGACCACTCTTCAAGAACAATCCTTGTTGAATTTAACACAGTCATTCTGTTACCGACTAAACCTACTTCGATATTCCAGACTTCTGCAGGTGCCATACTTCTCAAGATTGAAGTGCTAAGCCACAATATATTTCTTCTCTTTCTCTTCTACTCCCTAAACCCTGCCTGTTTATTTCTCTATATCTTTTTGTGCATGATCAAGTATGACTCCTGTTAAAGAACCACCACTCACTTGATCTTGTTTTATTGTTTACTGCTTATATACATATCTGCAACTTTTCATTGTCTGCCCAGGCTTTATATTTCTTTCTACTGGATTACTTCTTTGCTGTACCTAAAAATTGCCACTAAATGATCTGAACCTTGGTGAAAGTTTGTTACACTGATCATAAAACTACAATTCTTGTTCCTGGCGCAACATACCAAAAAGTGTTGCTTGTCATGGTTATAAACACATATTGCCTATTGGCGATCCCTTTGTCTGCTGTCGTGGTCATTTCTGTCTTTGGAATCATAGACTAGAACTTCTACCATTGAAAAACTATCATACCCTACTTTAACTGGCTGGTATAAATTGTTGATTCCTATATCCTTCCCTGGCACTGGTTGGAATATCTGAAATTAACCGTTCTTCAGAATCAACATGTAGGTAAAGTAGATAATGGTGGAGATAAAAAGCACTGTAGATGTTGAAGATGAGGTTCACTCTACAAGGAATCTTCTTCTTATTCTCTTAGCTGCATAGCTTTCTTTAGTTGGTGAAATTTCGTTCCTACAATTTAATCACTTCATTGTTTTCTCAAGTGTGGGCAAGGAAGTACAGATGATGAGTTGAGCCCAACCTGTGTGTCTTCCTTATTGGGCGTTAGAATAGAGGGTGTTGCTGCAGGGCTTTGGCATACTGTATGCATTTCTGCCGACGGTGATGTCTATGCATTTGGTGGAAATCAGTTTGGGCAGTTGGGAACAGGAAGTGATCAGGCCGAGGTATGGAACTTATTTAACACTACTTTCATGATGTTACTCCTTCCTGCCTTCTTATCTTTCTCTGTTCCAGCAGTTTATTGCCTAGTTATTTCTTTTTTTTATATTATTTAAGTTTTTGCCCAGTATAAGGCTTTTTATGCTATTAACTTCCCTGTTCATTGAATTATAAACCAGACTATCCCTAGGCTCTTGGATGCTCCAAGTTTGGAACATGTGCATGCAAAAACTGTTTCATGTGGAGCTCGACACAGTGCTGTAGTAACAGGTATGTGAATTTATGGGCTGCATATGCATCCTTTATTGCTGATATAGATAGTTCAGATTTTGCAACTGCTGAACATTATATGACATTATCCAAGTCCCCATCCACTTGAATCTCCTTCCTCCGTGTTGCTGGTAACCCCATTTTGAGATGTGGGCAAAATGAGTATCTGGATGTATAAACTATTGATAAACTAAGAAACTATTAACAGGATGTGCTTGGGACATTGAATTACTATAGTTCTTCAACCTGAACTGAATATAATGATTAGGTTTTGGGATTAACTGGTAGTTAATGGAAATCCGATCTGTAATTAGCACACCTTTAATTGTGTTATAATCATGGTCTAGCCGGTCCTATAATGCTTTTCTTAAGACTTTTGGTCCTCTTTATGGTTTTTCTGCATCTAGCTCAGTCTTATATTGGACTTAATACTTACACTATGCTTGTATTTTTTGAAGAGGAGGGGAAGGTCTTCTGCTGGGGATGGAACAAGTATGGCCAGGTAAATACTGATTAAAGCTAGGCATGGAAACCTCATGCATCTATATTGACGGTGCAACGGTTTCCTTTCTGCGTCGGAACTATTACTATTACTAGATACGAAGTTTTATTTTGAGTGCAGATACTTCTATGATGCTGCTGTAGGAAAATGAATGCAAATACATGCAAATGAACATGCATTATTTCTGACATGTTGATTTCTGAAACAGCTTGGTCTTGGCGATGTGATCGATCGTAACATTCCGTCTCAAGTTACGATCGAAGGTTGTGTTCCAAAAAATGTGGCATGTGGATGGTGGCACACCCTACTTCTGGCTGAATCACCTGTTTGAATCAGACTCATCCAAGCCTCGGCTCAGTTTTGTTAGTTTTTGAAGTTCCAGAGGCCAATGCATATTGAACCCTCCCCTCACTCTTTTCCCACAAACTTGTAGGTAAATGATAAATACAATGGTTAGCATACACAAAGCTTTGTTCTTGAATCTTTTTTTCTTTTTCCTTACGCAGGCTTACTGTAGCTTAGTTCCATATGTTTGACAGGATGACTAGAAGTGACTTATTGATTCTTAGATGTAGACCATGACTTAGGTTGTCTTGTATATTTGTCTCATTATGTAAGAAAGTGACATGTTCCTTAAGATTGTTGTTTGGGAGCCTTGTAATAGCTCTATCGAACTCTTAGGGTTTAGTATACAGACAAATCGAACTAGTTATTTCCATAAGTAATGTTTGTCCAGAATCGATGAACAATACAATAAAACACGAGCCCTTTAAATAAGGTTGACTATACATTTGACCAAAGGTGTATCTTTCAACGTATTGGGTATACTAATATATGAACTGTATATATACATATATATTTATATAGTTATATATGTAAAATAGTTTATGAAGTAACTAATTTTCTTAATAAATAATTTACTAAATTCAGTTAAGCAATTTGTTTGACTTGTACTTATAATTTATGACTAATAGATGCATTTACGAAAGAATTTAATATTTTTGCAAAAAGTTCAAAGACATAATATATAATAAAATCTTTAAATTTATTTCTTTAGATATATGATTATATTAGTTAAATAACTGTTTCATATTATACAATTAATCATATTAATTTATATAAAATATGAAATACATTTAAATAAAATAAGAAAAAAAAGGAGCTTATTTATAGTGGATCATACAGCATAAGCCTCTTAAGGTAGAATCCTAATTCTAAAGTCAAATCAAGGAAATTAGTTGGTAAATACGTGAAAGCGTACCCAAAAGACAGCATAAGAATCTGATTTTGTAATAATAACGACCAAAGACACTAACTCCTCTCTCCGATGCCAACGCCACCACCGCTCCCTTCACTCTTAACGGCAACGATCCTGTTGTCCTCCGCCACATCTGTCTTCTCCGCTTGTCAATGCCCCAACTGTGGACCCACCTCCGTTCCATACCCACTAAGCACTGGACCAAACTGCGGCGACCAGTCTTACAAGATACGGTGTAACTCAGGTTCACTCGTCTTTGACACAGAAACCAACTCCTACCCGATAATCTCCATCAACCCCACGAACCAACGGCTGGTGATCCAACCTGCGAGTCTCTCCTCCAACACATGCGTAACAACAGACTACATCCAACATGGATTACAGCTAAACCACAGCCTTCCTTTCAACATAACAGGTTCGAACACCATCATGCTTCTTAACTGTTCGGAGATGGTGCTCTTATCACCGTTAAACTGCACGTTGAACAGCTTGTGCCACGCGTACGTCGAAGCAAGGATATCACCACCGTGCTATGAGACATCCGTTTGTTGCACTTTCAAGGCCGGTGGCTCCACGACGGAGCATATGATCGAGGTTCGTGATATTGGTTGTAGAGCCTATGTGAGTTTCGTGGACTTAAACCCCAACTTGCCTGTAGAGAGGTGGCCAAGCCCTGGTGTGGAGATTCAGTGGGAACTACCTCAGGAACCCATGTGCGGCTCTCAGGCGGATTGCGATCAGAACTCAACATGTAGACCCGACCCGAATTACATTGGGACCAAGAGGTGCTTTTGTAAAGACGGCTCCCGGTGGAATCCATTTCAAGGAGTTTGTGATCAGAGTAAGCCATAGTGTGAATGATATTTAACTTTTGTCAGATTGCCCAATTCCGTATTTAAATCTACTGAAGTTTTGTGCAGATCATGAGAGTAAGAATCATTGGAATTTCGTTGAGAAGACAGCACTAAAAGCTGGTACGTTAAAACTTTGTAAATGTCGGAAATGGCGTCGTCTTTCTCCTGACAGAATCCAAAACTTCATTTCCAGGTTTATCGTCCTTCTTATGTGTGGCATTTTTGGCGGTTATTGTCAGTAGCATTGCGATATACAGAAGACATAAACGCAACTCACAAGATCGCCTAAGAAGAGAGCTACATAACATCCTGAATGTTGGTGGCAGCAGAGCCGCCAAAATATTTTCCGGTAGGGACATACTGAAAGCCACCAACAACTTCTCCAAAGATCGCTTGCTAGGCACCGGCGGCTACGGTGAGGTTTACAAAGGTATTCTTGAAGATGGCACCATTGTAGCTGTGAAGTGCGCGAAGCTTGGTAACGTTAAAGGGGCTGACCAGGTAATCAATGAGGTTCGAATTCTATGTCAGGTCAATCATCGAAACCTGGTTAGCTTGCTTGGTTGTTGTGTTGATCTCGACCAGCCAATTATGGTTTACGAGTACATTCCAAATGGTGCACTTCTCGACCACTTACAAAGTCGAGGAGGACGTGGAGGAAGAGCACAGCTTTCATGGATTCGCCGCCTCAGAATTGCTCTTGACACAGCTCAGGGTCTCGCTTACCTCCATTTTTCGGCTCTTCCGCCAATATACCACAGGGACGTGAAGTCAAGCAACATACTTCTTGACGACAAGTTGAACGCTAAAGTTTCAGATTTTGGACTCTCCAGATTAGCATACGATGAGTTGAGTCACATCACAACCTGTGCGCAAGGAACTCTTGGGTACTTAGATCCAGAGTACTACAGAAAATATCAACTAACAGATAAGAGCGATGTTTATAGTTTCGGGGTTGTTTTGCTTGAGCTCTTGACCTCTCAAAGAGCAATCGACTTCAACAGAATGGAAGATGACGTGAACTTGGCTGTTTACGTACTGAGGATGGTGCATGAAGAGAGAGTCATGGAAGTAGTAGACCCAATACTGAAAGAGAACGCCATGAGCTTTGAGCTTGAGAGCATGGTGGCGATGGCGTATCTGGGACTGAGTTGTGTAGAGGAAAAGAGAGAAAATAGACCTTCAATGAAAGAAGTTGTTAATGAGCTCGAGTATATACTGAGTGTAGCAATGGGAGGGAAGAACAACCTCGGAGTATAGAAGAAGAAAGCGCACAATGTATTTTTATTTTATTTTAATTTCTTTTAATTAGTCAAATTTCTAAAAAATATTTTTAAAATTCTTTCCTTTTAAATTAAGGCTTAATTTGGAGAGTGGTGCGCTTGATAACATATTAAAATCAACTTGCTTAAATGAGTACCTAAACACATAAGTACGATTGTTATTTTGATAACTGTTAAAATATGAAAATAAGTGTTTAACAAGTGCGGTTGTAGTTGCGGTTGCGGTTGAGATAACGTAAAAGAAATAAAATGACTAAAAAGTCTATTGATTTAATAAAATATTAATTGTTGTATAAATAATTAAAAATATATTATTAATTATATAAATTTAAATTTATAAATAATAAAATAACCATAAGGACAACGAATATAGAAAACCAGAGAGAACGAAGAAGACGATACATTAGACTTATTTTCTATTAGTTGAGGATATAATGGAAAATAATAATTACACAAAGTTATTAATAGAAAGTAGAATTTCCACCACATAAGTAGTTTTTTACCGCAATCTTCTTTTCACTTATTGATTTCTGCGGTGGCACCACTCTGTTCTCCAACCTCCTGTTATCGCTCGTAGATCCAAACATGTAATTACGTTTAGAAACTGTGCTGAATAAGTATTTATCCTCACTGCACTGCAGATCTAAACACAGCCAAAGTTAACTCGGCTTTGCCTAACATATTTTTTAAAATTAAAAAATAAAAATTTAAAAACAATTTCGAGCTTAGGCAAACCTTAGCTGAACCTAGCCCAAAGTTGATCTGATGATTAATTTTTTAAAAATCAGGCTCGAGACTTGGTTTGACGCCTGTTTACTTGGGCTTGGTTCGTTGATCATGGGCCAAACTGGACCCATCCAAATGTCATCTTCAGTCCGATACATATACCATCGGAGGCTAAATTTCGGTTTTTCTCTTGGGCTCGGAAAGACTCTTAAGGCCCAAGTTTCAAAAGAAAACAATAACAGAATTATGTGGTGTTAGAAAATTTTTATTTTAAAATTAGATTAAATATATATCCTTCGGTCGGTCAGTGGTCATATTTATAATTTATTTTTAATAATTTCAATTTATAAATTATAATTATTTTATAAAATTATTTGACTATTTTTTGATTAATTAATCTAAATCTTCCGTATCATTTTTTTTTTTTGAAAAAATCTTCCGTATCATTTTGCAATTCTTTATAAGTAACGTTTTAATAATTTTATTTAGAATAATGTAAGAAATAAATAAAAAGTTCGATCATCGTCTTTAATTACATATTTTTTACAATAAATGATTTAATAGTTTGAAAATTACCCAAGTTATTCATTTATAAATTTAATTAAATTTTAATAATTTGAAAATTAACCAAGTTATTCATTTATCAATTTAATTAAAATAATTTATAAGAGCACCTCCAACAAGTTATCACTCTTGAGAAAATTTACTAATTAAATTTCACAGGTAAAATAAACAAAGAAATAACACGTAGAAACTTGACGTGATTCAACCTCTAATTTAGGCTACGTCTACGGGTCAAATTTCGAATAAAACTTCCACTAAAAAAAATAGCAAGTATAAAAAATGAAAATGACACAATAAAACAGTAACACTCACGTGCAAAATATTTCCCAAATTTCCTATCCCAAGATAGTATCCTCGCTATTTTGTCACTTAGATCATCTCCAACCACAAACTGCAAAATGCAGTTAGTTGACTTCAAAATGCAATAAGTTCAGGAAAAACAACTCCAGCTAACAACTGCATATTTGCAGTAAGTGAGGGGTAACTGCAAAATACAGCAAGCTTATGCAGTTCGGTTGGAGTGGAAAATATAGACATTTACTACAAATTGCAATTCGGTCGGAGTTAGTCTTACCTTAAAAAAAACGTTTTCTAAAAGAAATATCCAAAATCACTCCGTCACACAAGACTTTAAACACATAAATCTTTCTACCTTATCACATATACACGTATTAGAAATACACACATATGAAAGAAGAAGAGAGGGTCTTTATATAAATCCTCCACCGCCTGTCCAAACTACAAGCCGTCCATCGTCACAGCTTGCATGCAAATTGTATGCAATTTGTTCTCAATAACTTACTTTTTATTATAAAAACACCTAAATTTGGAACGACGATACTATGTATGTCGGCACCGCCATACAATCACCAGCTTATCTGAGTTCAGTGACATGTATTATATATTTTGGTGGAATCAGATGCCTATATGACTCGTATTATTCAATGCTTATTCTCCGTTATCGAGTCCAAAGCTGATGATGCTCCAATTCCCTGAGAAACAAAGACTCGTATCAACGTAAGCGACACAAAACTCAAGTGGAACCTTCACTTGTCAATTTCAGAACAAAACCTGTAGAAATCGTAGCATAATTCTAAAAATAAATTATATATAAATATAGCGTTTATAACTTATAATTTAGAATATGATATAATGTTCTTTTTAGTATATAAATTGAGTTTTTCTGATAATAAAGCTAAAATTTAATTGATTCAAAATTATTAAAATTTGGTATAATTTATAAAAATGTTTACGTGAAATTATTAATATTAAAAAGAGACACGAATTCAAAATAAAATATCTAAATAAAAAATCACAATTTTTGTTTAAAATTTTTGAACATATAAATTGACCTTTATTAATCTAATATTTCTATACTCTTTCAAAATCAGAATTAATAGCAATCGATTCAAACATTCCAAAAATAAAACTTTAATAAATTTATGATTCCTGGAAGTATAAAGAAAGCTGCGATTAATAGTATTTTCCTAACCCTTCCTTCTTGAAAGAAAGAACATGTAATTCTTTTTTCTTTCTACAGGGACCGAGAAATTGGATCTAATTGTAAGAAGAATGCTTGGTTGATAGATAATCACTTCTTAATCTTTGACCCCCTCAGTCACCACAAACACCCCCGTTTAGTATAATGGAATGTGTCTATTTATCTATATCTTAACTCGAAATGAGAGCAAGCTTGAAAAAAGATCTTAAAACGTATAAGGTGAGGCCGGGAAAGACTTTGAACGCCTTCTTTTTTCTTATCGTTTAAATTTAAGATTATTTGATTAATTTTGAGTGGGATTGAAAATGTTATCCCTACCTAAAACCATTCCATAACGTCACTCTTTTTTCTTTTTCTTTCATCATCATAATTATACCTTTATAATCCAACATGGTGGAGAGGGTAGTCGATGAAGCATTATGGTTATATTAGGTCATGAAAACCTTTGCCGACTTTTATTAGATTACAAGAATGAGACCAGGTTCCTGTTCCACATCCACATCCCTTTGTACGGGCCTGCAAGAATATTACCAGCAGAAAGGAAGGAAGCATGTTCTTAAAAGGAGGAAGAATAAAGAGAACAACAAGTCGAGAATAGTATTCTTTTGTGGGTTTTGTTGGTTTGCCGGTTTCTTTCCTTACATCTCGTTTTCTATCGCTATACAACAATATATAAACGAAAATATAAATACATGATGATGATAAAATTTAGAACCTTTGAAGTGATGAGAGAATGCCAATGTTGTTATATTCCATAACAGCTTGGCCAAAAAATCGAATTGCAGAGCTATCATTCCTTAAAATTGGAGATTATATTAAAACTTGTTGATTAGTTAATCGAATTAAATTTTAGAAGTTCACATTTGAACTGAATTTTAAGCTATATATATTCATGTGTAAGTTCGAGAATAACAATAAGTTGTCCATTATGGGTGGTCAAGTTGATAAAATAGGAAGCATAGGACTAAAAGATCCTGAGTCTGTCGTACAAGTCTTATCTAGTGCGGAATACTTGGTTGGCATGATTTATAGAATATTGTATCAATCATAAGGGTTACTCAGTGTGCATGCATCCAAATGATAGCGATTGCAGACTCTTCCGTTCCAAAAAAAATAATAAGTTGAATATAACTTTTATTTTAAATTAGGTTCGAATTGAGTGTTTTTTAAATAACATTATTTTAATATAACTCATTAAATAACATGATGTTAACTATGAATATCTTAAATTTATAGATGAAATTAGCATCATTTTAAACTATTTAATTAGGATATTAATATTTTAGAAGAAGAAATTCAAATTGATTTTAAACTCGAACTCGAACAACAACAAATAACAACTCTCAGTGAAAATCCTGCTGAAATGTGAAGTCCGAGGATGTTTAGTATTATGCAACCTTATTGTTACCTGATGGAGAGACTATTTTCAATAGATTCACATACAATATAACATAAACATATTAAAAAAATATAAATTCATACGTATAAAAGATATACACAAACTTTAAAAAGATAAGTACAAGAGTAACTCAAATCAATAACTTAAGAAAGTAATTAAGTTAGATAAGAAACTAACTAGGCTAACCATTTAGAAGGTAAGCACTATGTATTTAAAGGGGAAAAAAAAGTCAAAGAGATCATTTATCCGTATTTTGGTACGCCTAGGCTTTTTATTATAGGTCAGGTTATTAGTAAATTTCACCAAAAACATATCATTTTCATCACTTCTTTCAGTTCTTCTTCGGCCTGCCTTTTTTTTCTCTTACAATCTCTAAGTATTACTTTCTTGCATCTTTTCACTAAATGTCAGGGTGTCATCTTTTAATATATCTAAATCACCTAAATCTCATCTCTCTCAAATTTTCATCAATACCCGCCTCTTTTAATTTGCCTTTTATCATTATATTCTTTGACCATATCTCTTATGGGAAGGTCACACATCTAATAGAGCATCCTCATCTTCGTCGCCATAAGTTGATTACTATGTACTTGTTTGATGGATCAACACTTCACCCCATATAACATGATCGACCTAATCATTAAGCGATAGAATTTATCTTTAAACTTGAGTGGTATTTTCTTATCGTTCAAAACTCCTACTGCATTTCTTCATTTAAGTCACCCATCGATCTCTCAATTGTTTTGGATGACTGACCCTAGGTACTTAAAACACTCCTTTCGTGATATAACTTATGATTCAATCTTTGTTCCACATAGTAGCTATCTTATGACCATAAAAGTTAGACTCTAGATACCCAATCTTAATCCCATTCACTTTAAAGTCCTTTGGCTTTAACATTGACACCCTCTCTTGTTTCATCCTCTAAGATAGTATCGTCACCAAATAAATCATACTAGAGCACATCTCATTGAATATTTTTTACGAGCTCATTCATCACTATTGCGAACAAAAAAGTTCTCAATGTGAAACATTGGTGTAGTCCAATACCAATAGAAACATTTTCAGTATCTCCTCTTATTATCCTTAGTCTTTGCCCTTGACACATCTCTAATTACTTGTATTAAAGTCATAGGAATTCTCTTAATCTCTCTAAACACCTGCAAATGATTTTCCTAAAAACTATGTCATATACTTTCTCTAAATTAATAAAAATTATGTGCATATTTATCATTCTTTTCCTCTAATATTCCATTAATCTTTTTAAGTGATGTAAAACTTCTATCGTGAACCTTCTTGACGTGAAGTCAAGTTAGTTTTATGAGATAGGAGCAACATTTCTTACTCTCTTCTCAATTACCTTTTCCTACAACTTCATACTGTGATTAATTAATTTAATATCTTTATAGATATTATAATTTTAGATGTCCCCTTTATAGTTGTACAAAGGAATTAACGCAAAGTTAAATTAAATCAAAGATTATTTGTATAAAAGTTAAAATTTAGAGACTTGTGAATTAGTTTAACAAATGGATTTAAATCCCTCTTCTATCTTCTTTGATCATTTTTCATCAAACCATGTAAAATGTTGGATGAATCCCTTGACATTTTAAATAACAATCTTTAATTAAAATTGTAAATTAACAAAATTAATTATATATAACTTATATAGAAACAAAGATTAAAGTTTACATTTAATTAGATTTAATTAAATCTAAAATTTAACTAGAAAAATTATTAAAAAATCAAAATATGATAGATTTTATATTATAAATTGTGTTAAACTTTTAATTTTTACAATCATTCAAATTTTGATTAAATTAAAATTTGTATACTTTAATCTTAAATTTAATAATTTAAAGTTAATTGAAATTCTAATTCACTAACTCCTTATTAAGCTAGCTTGATCTTGCTTTAAAATGTCAATAGGTTGAATTGAGCTATGCTTAATCTGTGGCCCGATGAGATAGAATAGGTTGACCCATGACCTAACTTGTTATATATATGGACTCGTTTGGTAGACAATGTAATCAGCTATAGTTGAAAACATTCCTAAGTAGGAGCATTTTCAACAATCAGCTGAACTTTTAAATATTAAAAGTCAAACTTACCATCGTTTGTATCCTTAATGAGCGTTGATGTTCAACTTTTCCTTTCTTGTATAGATAAGTCGTTTTCTTGATTTTAATGAGTGGGTGAGGAGGGGTTTATGTAGTTATAGGTTAGAAAAACTTGTAAATTTTGTGTAAAATTTAATTTTTATTCTATTTTTACTGTTGCCAAAATTTTAAATTTTGTAAAATTAAATATTTAATCATGACTTTATAAATTTTTTTAAATCACATCCTTATATCATTTTTAATTTATTAAATAATAAAATTTATAATATTATATGAAAAATATTAATATCAAGAAGCTTGCTACATTATTCATATTAATAGAAATTTTAATGTTGAATTATTGTTTTTATTATTATTATTATTATTATTATTGTTGTTGTTGTTATTGTTGTTGTTGTTATTATTATTATTATTATATGTTCTATGTTTTATATTAGAGTTATAAACTTATTTTTGTATAATTAAATATCTAAAATCTAAATTCTTATAAGAATATTCAACGAAATACTAAGATATATAATATTCATACCCTTATAATTTTTTTAAAGTCATATCCTCATAAATCATTTTACACATAAGCAGCTAATACTAAATATTTAATTTTACCGAACATCAAATGACAAACTACTAATCAAATCAATTATTAGTTAACAGTTAATGCAATCAGCTGATTATCAAATAGGATTTATATCTTTTATAATAACATTATATTTTTATATAACGATCGAGTCGATCATGATCAGCTCGTGATATACCTATAGTTATATTAATTTAGGCTAAAATCAAATCAGGTCGAGCCGGTCGGGCCTTTTTGACATCCCTGAACCTGCTCCTTGGCATGCGTAGAAAGAGATAATAGAGTGAATTTTCGTGAATTAAAGCAAAAATTGAAAAGATAAAGAGCTGAAGATGATTGCCATCAACATCAAATCTAACAAAATCTAGTCCAGCCTGGGATGATGTTGCCCAAACGAAGAACAAAGACCACGTGTCCTAGAATTATTTGCGACACACCGCAACTTGTATAGGACAGGAATCAAACGTTAAAAAGACAACACCTGCATGTATCTTTCCCACATCTCAAGTTTACCGCCTCCGGATATTTTTCACTTTTTACTCTTTATCTTTTTCATTACTCATTTTTTAATTTTTCAGAAAATGAAATATTCCCCAATTTTGACATCGTTGACTTTACCTTCGTTTTTTAAACCAAAAGTTGACCATCAACCAGTCAAGTTTGAATATCAGCTTTTCCGAGTTAAACTTTCGGGTCAAGATTCTACCTTTATACCCATTTGAAATTATTCCTCCTTTTTATTAAATATAAATAAAATATTTATTATTAGTAATTACTATTAATTAATTACAAATTTTAACTTTTAACTGTTCATCGATTTCAGTGAAGAGGAATTAAAGCGAAATTAGGGGGGGATAAAAAGGTCCCCCCGCTTTTCTATTTCTTCAAAGCCTTTTAACATTCTGAAGATAAGAGCCGGACGTTAAACTCTTACCTTCTTGTTCTAAAATTTTTCTAAAAAATTACAAATACTAGCAGAATTAATCCAAATATATACGCTTTATATGACTATAATTAGTAGTATTATATCATCCTCGATCAGCTTTGATGTGGTTTCCTTCTCAGATCCACCACGACAACACTAACGTTGTCTGAACTGTGCCTAGCCAAAGCCAGTTTCGTCAGCAAAATTGACGCATCCGAGCAGGCTTTGTCGGAACTCTCGGTGTCGCCGTTGGGTGATCCTGGCGGCGAAGCAGGCTGCTGCGCACGAAGACACGCCCGTACAACCCCACATGCCATGTCGTTTGATACAACGTCCCAAAGGCCATCGCTTGCCAGAATAAGACACTCGTCCTCCTCGGTCCTATCCGTCACCGTCACCTCCGGCTCCGATATCACAAAAGGCTTCAGATAATTATCACCTAAACATATCCAAAAAGAAGGCCATAAGTTTAGTAATATATCAACTTTGATTCGAATCAGACAGGGTTTGAATGGTTTAGAGTATGGTTTTTACCAATTGCTCGAGACATCGCCAGAACTCCTAAAACTCTTGGTCCATCCCAGTAAATTACTCGACCGCCGGCGTTTTCGATTCTAACCAACTCATCGGACCGATCAGGCTGTAGATCCACACACAAGCAAATAATCACAAACAGGTTCTTGTATATCTTAGCTTTAAATAGAGTAATCGACGAAGCTCTCACCTTGTGATCAGAAGACAGCGGAACAGCGGTGCCGTTTCTACAAAGCACTGCACGAGAATCACCGCAGTTGGAAACGATGATCTTATCCGGCGTCACAACGGCTACCACAGCCGTGGATCCGACGGCGTCGCACTGAGAAGTTTGGGGTTCACACTTGCAATTCGAGCTCTTGTCTTCGTAGTTCCACTCACAAACTTCCTTGTCCATTCTTTCGAAGCTACTCTCCATCGTCTTCTTCCAGAGTACACACTCCATGCGCGCAATTTCCTCTCTTAATATCTCATGTAGCCGATCTTTGCACTTAAAAGCTACCTGTATGACCAGACCCAGAAACCATATTTAAATCCAAAGCTCAAACTAACGAAAATTTGGGTACGAAGTGTTTTATAAACTTACATGAGAGCAACCGTGTCCATCGAAAACACCAAAGAAGGAAACTTCGTCGCTGATAAACGATGGGTGTATAGAAACTGCATCTTCCATTTCTCTTCTCCGACCACATACAGAAGTCATACCAAATCTAGGAGGCTCCGATTCACAAGCCTCCAAACACTGTTTTCTCTCCGATTCCACAATTCCACCACCTGAAGCCACATCATCGTCATCTTTTTCACAGGATTTATTACAATCACGCAGAGACAAAAAAAGAGAAGCCGACTTCCGAAGAGGAAACGGATCAAGTTTCTTTCTTTTCCGTCCACCTTCCAAAGTAGGCACCACCGCCAAGTCGGCCACGGAGCTAAACTGCCTGAGATCAAGCCGCCTCCGCCGTGAGTTTGTTTCCACCACAGCTCCTTCGCTTTCACCAACTACTCCACAACTAGCCATTAATCCTAAGAACAAAACTACCAACCCACTACCGATCAAAACTAACAAATTAAATTCTCGGAACGTCCTCTTCCAGACTAAGTTCCAGACTAAGTACCACCCTATTATAAACTGATCAGTGATAAGTACCCCACGCAAACAACGAAAGAGAGGCAAAGAAATAGAGTTGAGACGTGAGGAGGAGCTCCTCTTAAAAATGTTCGGGCAGGAGATGGGGGTGCCCGTAACATTCACGGGCAAAGATCCGACATGTCCACTTGCCATGACGTCCAACATCTGAATACAACATAATATCTCCACCGTCCGTCTTTCTCTCTCCTTGTCAAACACGAACCCCTTTTTGTTACTAGTAAACGTGGCCCAATAAGATCTCAACACGAGTCGCCGCAACTATCTTTTTTTGTGACACGCATGTTTGGTGGTCCTTCGGTACCACTCCCCCCGTCACCTCATTTTAAAAACATAAAAACATTATCTTTTTCCTCTAATTGTGTTGATTTTTATTAGGTTATCGCCACGTGGCGAAAATCATCGGTTCAGACTTCAGAGGCCCTCTGTTTAATGTACCACTTGTTGATTTAATTCCTTATATCAAAAATAAAAAAGAAACTAAATATATTTTAATTTTTTTATTTTATCTTATAAATTTTTTTAAGTTTTTAATTAAAAAATGTAATTGAACAACTCTCTTAGATTTATTATTTACTGAAATTTATTGTCAATTCACATTAAGTATTTCTAACCAACAAATATAGAATAACATAATAAAATTTAAAAATTAATATTAAATAAAAATAAAAATATTTTAAATATTTTTAAATCTCTTATCTCTCAATTTAATTATATAATTTGAGTTCAGTTCCGGTGAAGTTATGCTTTAGTCCGGTGCAAGGGTCCACGCAACTAAGGAGATTAGAACACATAGTTAACGACTTTTGAACGTAGTTCTGATTATAGCATAATTAAATTATACGAGGTTTGGTTGTTGTAATATCAGATAGACACGTGGCGGTTAATCTTCGAAGTTGTGTTTGACACGTGCCGGAGACTGACGTGGCGATTTAAGCGGTGCAGACCCCCTAACCCACCCTCGCACTTTACCTTCTTAACTTGCATCGTTCGTCGCTCTTTAGACACGTTTCATGAGATAGTTTTGCATTATAATTTAGCCGTCCATGTTTGATGCATGATGAAAATATTAAATAAAAGAGGATTAAGAATGATATTAAGTGATTTTTTGGAATTTAGTTTTAATTTATTTGAAATTTGAATATATTTAAAATTTTATTTGATTTTTAGGTTGAATTTTTTTAATTTAAAATAAATTTAGATGTTTTTCAAAATATATTGACCCGTATGGTGGTCCCCGTAGCGCTCTTTTGTTCCAACGAAGTCACATCTGAACACCAAATTCTCTGTACGGTCACGTGTGGGGGTCATGGCTATCTCTTTGATACGTGGACGCGAGTCCTGGACCACCTTCTTTAGGGGTGGCGGGGTCAGATAATAGTATCACTTACCAATAAGAACGTGACACGTATAACGATCTAAAGCTGTCGAAAGCTGTTAAGCACTACTCTTTTTGGGTCTTACGTTAAATCTTACCCGTACAAATAAAATTTTATTTAATATAATAATTGAAATAGAAAAATTGATGTACTTTCTCTCGCCTTTTCCTTTCTCTTTAGGTGACGTAACGAGAATCAGTGCCACGTTACGGTGAACGCAGCAATCGGTCAACCTAGTCAGTCACTGACCTAACCTATCTCCTTCTTCAAAGTTCACACTTTACGTTTTCTATCCCTTGTACGTAACTTACTACCAAAACAAGGCAATATTAATATTAATATTTACACGTAATAAATTCTATCCATACTGAATTTAGTTAAAAAAACTCATATTTTTATTATATAAATAAGATCTTATTATTATTATTATATAATCAATTTATTTTTATTGATTATTTGTTGATAAAAATTATTTTAAAATCAAATATTAACTTTATGACTTAACTTATGAGTATAATAATTTTAAGAGTTTATTTGATTTTTAATATTTGTAATTTTAACTTTTAAAAGATGGATTTACACATATTTTTAGTAAAAAAATAATTATGATGCATGCTAACTTTCTTACACTGATCTTTAATTAGGAAGATGAATGATTTATATACATATATAAAACATATTTATTTTCTCCCAAAACTTTAATATATAAAATTATTAGATCATCCTTACATATATGTCATCTTTAACTTTTTTATTTAAAATAATTTATAATTTAACCAATCAATTATTTTTAGCGTAAAAGAGTTTATTAAATGTGTTTATTATTTTTACATTTATAATATAAATTTTGGTCACTTAACTTTCTTTTCTAGATACTTATGTTAAGGATCGACTTTTCAAAATCTAATTCATTCAAATCATTTATAAATAATTCATATTCATAATAAATATAATCTTTATAAAAAATCAAATCATATTTTTAATAATAGAGATTAATACATTCAAATATGAATAAGAAACAAAATAATGTTTTTAGTAATGACTAAAATATAATAATAATAATCCTGGTCTTACAATAAGACCAGAAAGTAGAGCTAAACTATAAGTTCCTACGATTGATACAACAACTCTTACTCTATTGTCAACTTACAGGTCCACTTGACGTTTCCTCAATGATAAGTATGTTGATGGGTTAGTTTGGCCCGGGCCATCCTTAGCCCTACCTTGCCAGCCTTCGGCCATGGTGGCTTGCATGACCTAGCCCGCCAATTTATTTTTTTAAAAAAATATTCAAAACAATGTTTTTTTTAGAAAAAAAATAAACAAGCCACGGACTAGCCAAAAACGGGTTGGGCGGGCCAAGTTATTATTGTCGTGCCCACTCAATGACACTGCTTGTTGAAATCTGTATGCTATTATAAATTTGAAAATGACATCTAATATCTAATACCTATCAAATTTATTTAAGATTTATGATTAATTTTAATTTGATTAAAATAAACTTCAAATTTAATAAAAATTTCTATATATGATTAAGTATAACAATTTCTAAAATTTTAAGTTAAATTTATCTAAAATTAATAAATTAAACAATTTTGATTAAAATTAGACTCAAAATTAATTAATTAAATTTAAATAAATTTGAGCTAATTTTTTCTAAATATTAAACTGGTTTAATCCCAACTCATTATCTACTCAAGCATATTAGGTAAAGATTAAATATATAAATTAAATATTTATTTTTAATAAATAACTATTTAAATATTTCACAAAACAATCTTTATTTATATGAAATTAACACGCTCAATTTTTAGCTATTACATCAATAAATCTAATCTTTTTCATATATTAACTCTTACATTATTAATAAATATTCTTTTGCGAACAAATGGTAATATTAAAATCGAACTTATAAATATCAAATATTTAAGGATTTATTTATACTTTTGTAAAAAATTTAAAAGTATATTCTTATGTTCAACCATCACGTAAATTATTAATAGATAGGAAATCGATGTATCTCAATTGTATAGCTCAAAAAAAAATTATTTAAGGCTATGTTTATTAGGTGTTTTATAAATAATATGGAATAAAATAAAATATTATTCTAGTATTTGAAAATAATGATTTATAATAAAATGGGATGCGATGAGACGCCGGTGAACCACCTTCTTTAGGGGGTGGCGGGGTCAGATAATAGTGTCACTAACCAATAAGAACTTGACACGTATAACGATCTAAAGCTGTTAAGCACTGCTCTTTTTCGGTCCTACGTTAAATCTTACCCATACAAATAAAATTTTACTACTTTCTCTCATCTTTTCCTTTCTCCTTCTTCCCGCGAGGTGACGTAACGAGAATCAGTGCCACGTTACGTGGAACGCAGCAAGCGGTCAACCTAGTCAGTCGCTGACCTAACCTGTCTCCTTCTTCAAAGTTCACACACGAGGCCTTTGTTTACGTTTCATATCTCTTGTACGTAACTTACTACCAAAACAAGGCATTACTAATATTAATATTAACATTTACACGAAATAAGTTTTATCCATACTGAATTTAGTAACAAACTCTTATATTGTTATTATATAAATAAGATCTTATTATTATTATTATTATTATTGTTATTATTATTATTATTATTATTATTACTACTACTACTATTATTATATAAACAATTTATTTTTTATTGATTATCTGTTGATAGAAATTATTTTATAATCAAATATTAACTTTATGACTTAACTTATGAATATCATAATTTTAAGAGTTTATTCGATTTTTTAAACAAGAGTAAATTTGTAATTTTTAAATTTAAAAGATGGATTTACACATATTTTTAGTAAAAAAATAATTATGTTACATGTTAACTTTCTTACATTGACCTTTAATTAGGAAGATGAATGATTTATATACATATATAAAAACATATTTATTTTCTCCCAAAATTTTAATAAATAAAATTATTAGATCATCTTTATATATATGTCATCCTTAACTTTGATATTTTAAATAACCGATACTTTAACAAATCAATTATTTTTAGCTTAAAAGAGTTTATTAAATGTGTTAAATTTTTTAAACATTTATTAAGAGTGAAAATTAAAGATAATTTTTATATAATAATAATCTCATAACTTGATAACCTTTGATTTTAAGTGGATATAAGAGTTATTTTCATACGAGTCTTCAAGAAAATTATTTATACCTAATCTATAATGTCATAGATAAGATGAATTTTGATCACTTAACTTTTTTTTAGGTATTTATGTTAATGATCAACCTTTCAAAATCTAATTCATTCAAATCATTTATAAGTAATTCATATCCATAATAAAATTAATCTTTATTAAAAAACAACTCATGTTCTTAATAATAAAGATTAATACATTCAAATATGAATAAGAAATAAAATAATATTTCTAGTAATGATTGGAACATAATAATAATGATCTAATCCTAATATAAGGCCACAAAGTAGAGCTACACTATAAGTTCCTATAGTAGATACAACAACTCTTACTCTACTTTCAACTCATAGGTTCATTTTACCTTTCCTCGATGATGATAGGTATGTTAATAGGCTAGGTTGGGTTTGAGCCGTCCTTAGCCCTGCCCAACCCTCGGCCATGGTGGCTTGCATACCCCAGCCTGCCAATAAATCTAATCTTTATTTATATGAAATTAACACGTTCAATTTTTAGCTATTACATCAATAAATCTAATCTTTTTCATATATTAACTCTTACATTATTAATAAACATTATTTTGCGCACAAAGGTAATATTAAAAGCGAACTTATAATTTTCAAATATTTAAGGATTTATTTAAACTTTTGTAAAAAATTTAAAAGTGTATTCTTATGTTCAACCATCACATAAACTACTAATAGATAGGAAATCGATGTACCTTAATTGTCTAGCTCTAAAAAAAATCATTTAAGGCTATGTTTATTTGGTGGTTTATAAATAATATGGAATAAAATAAAATATTATTCCATCATTTAAGAAGAATAGTTTATGATAAAATGAAATGAGATAAGATAGAAGAGGAGGATTTCATATTATATCTTATTTCTTCCTAAACAGTAAAAATAAAAACCTCTAATTTTGGATTTAAAATAAAATGTAAAATAATAAACAAGATTATATTATATTATATAATAAATCTTTTGTTCAAATTATATTTCACTATATTACATTATGAATCACTGCATCCCTTATAAATAACGATTTTTTAATATTATATTCATTTACATTTTTTTCATTATAAATCATTCAATTTTATTTTATTTCATTACATTATTTTGAAAACCTTACTTCTAATCAAAGATAACATTAACCGTAAATCACTTTTATTAAACAATGAGCAGATATTTTGCTTTCAAATTACTTAAACAAATAAACCCATTACCAAAATTTGAGAATACATCCTCGTTCCTTCCAAGTTTCCGTACGCCTACGTTCATTCAATCTCCGAAAGCAACAGAGAAACAGACACATCATATGCCCATGTGCAATTCCAGGACTTGTGCAATTCCAGGACCTATCTGTCACACTGCAACCTTAAAAACACTTCTACGTACTGTCTGAATTCAGGCTCATTATTAAGCAACTGCTTCACCTTCTATACCAGACAAAACCCTCAACCAATCCTCCTTAACTTCTCTTACACGAACCAGGAACTTCATATAAACCCGAGAAACTAACTCGAACTTCCCTTTATGTTTCTCTGCGAATCAATCAATACCCACGTAAAAGAACCTCTGAACAAGCTTGAATTCTCCGTCCTGTAATGGAAAGAACTTGATGTGCAACTTAAATTACCAGTATGCACATCGATGTCTCAGTTTCTCTCTGCATCTTTATAATAGAAATCTACACATCAAGTCAAAAGCGACGTTTTATCAATTTCCCTATTGAGAAACATTGAGAAAAGAACATTACAACCTGAGAAAATAGAAACGAAGATAATTTAACATCATTAAAATATGTGTAAAGGTTAGAACATGATTTGTAAACCTAATCAATGCAAGTACGAAGTTATGTTGTTTCCTTTTCAAGACCTCATGGTCATGTGAATAAATATCTTCTTCCTCTGATCCACGCTTGTTCCAGTGTACATCTCTGCGTCTTGGGTCAGGACTCTTGAAGAGTGTACCGGACTCTAGTAAAGTGCTAAAAGAGGACATACTGGTTTTATAAATTACTTCATGAAATCTATTTGTTTCTGATGCAGATTCATAATTGTACAGGAGGTCTTTAACCTGCCTTTGCATAAGAGATCAGACCAAAGGGAATTAAGGTAAAAGTTGCACTCTATTTCACTCTGGGTAGCTCCCCAATTCTGAGCTCAAGATCTATGTCTTCCGTGGAGTTGGAATTAGGTCGAATCACCTCAGCTTGAAGAGCGTACATATCGTTTGAACATGGCTTAATCGATAATGATAATGCAGAAACCATAGTCCTTGGCCTTTTAGAGCTGATTGCTTCATCACTACAAGAGTCGCTTGGTGGGTTCTGGTTACTAACAGTTTTCATCCCCATACGTAACCCAGTTTCTTCGGAATGATCATGATCATGACGATCTTGCTTGATCCTGAGATACTCTTCGTTCCTGGAATCTGGAATATTGAGAAGTTTGACTGACCCAAGTAGATTACAGGTTTTAGAAGACTTCCTACGATGTTTCTGACAACCATATTCGCTTGGATTTTGTCCACAGTTAAAGCCAGAAACCCTAGAAGATGAAATAGAACTTGAGACAAAAAGACCAGACCCAGAATTCGGGTCAAGCTCATAATCTGAACTGCTAAATTCAGATGGGAGCTTATTACGAGACTCCATTGATTTATTAACAGGACCTTGACCTTGCTTTTGACGCTGAAACACATCATCACCTTGTGGGCTAACAGATTGCTTAAGCCTTGCTCTATCTCTTCTATGAATATTCATGTGACCACCTAGGGCTTGCGCAGACTTGAACTCTCTTTGGCAAAAAGTGCAAGGATAACATCTTGGAGCCTCTATACATCCTCCAGGAAGCCCTGATGGGTCTTCTGAGAAATCTTTCTCTTCCCACGAGTTCTGTGAACACAACGAGAAAATTTGTTTCCTCTCCACCCACGCGAAATCCTCTTGAGCTTGCTCCATTTCAGACGATTTCCCAAGAAACAAATAGATTGGAAAGAAACAGCTTAATATTGAGAGAATTTGGATTGTAGATATATTGAATACATGGAAGCTATTCAAGTTGGCGAATATATAGGAAATGCTCAGCTGAAAAGCTCTCATTGGCTTTTTTGTGAATAGAGGCTTTTCTCCTATTGGAGCTTTCATCAAAACAGGCGACGGACAAAACAAAAGTCAGAAGTCATAAAGTTAAGCTCAATATTTATTAGATTCTATTTTGATAATTTTTTACATTATTAATTACATAAAAAATTTGAGTTGAAGCTGAATTCAATTTTGTAAATCAATTTATATCTATTTAGACTCAAGTTCAAATATTAAAGATCAAACATTGTTCATCATCACTCTTAGTTTTAAATAATGATACGAAGAAATTGAGTTAAACAAATAAAAATTTACTAATTAAACTACACTTAATTACATTCATATTTAAATTAGACCTTAATTATTTAAGTCAAAATAAATTTAATAACATAGTGTAAGGAGTTCATGTGAACCTATTCCGTTTCCTCTCCAAATTACAGCTAAATTGTTGAAATCAAATCATTTATTCCTATTAATTAGTTCTTATTTTATTGTATTAAATTTTATTGACACATTTATATAATATTTATATAAATATATAAATAAAATTAAGTAGCATAAGATTAGAATACCCTAACAAGAGCAAAGTGCTCCAATCCATTTATTCGTATCAACTCAATTTTGGTCATTCTCATAATTTCTTTGAAAAATTCAAATGAAATTAAAATATTATTCTTGTTCAACAATAACCAAGTAATCGGCTGTCAAGTCAAAGCCATTAACACAAAGTTTGTGGGCAGACTTGAAGTTAAAAAGGACAACCAGAGAATGACAAGCCAGCTTTCCATTAACTAGGACGGTGAACCCACAAGAGAAACCAGAAGATATTTTGAACCGCTGAATTATGATTGTACGCAGCTGATAAAAAATAGATCAATTAGGTTTAGTTTTGTCGTTCTTGTGCACAATTATAGTAAAATACTTGACCGGCCACTTGAATGGTTACTTGATCTATATGCTGAAATGAAACCGAACAAAAATTTGGAGATAGAAATAACAAAAATTAGAGACAGTAAAGTGTTTGATTGTAATGGACAAAATAGATAAAACCGTGCGTCTCGAGGACAGAAATATGTTTGGTTGTAGTTGACAGAACGTAGAAAATAATGTCAATGACCTAAGTAACTCTGCAGTATAATATGATTAGAAATATGTAATTCATTGATTATTTTAAAATGAATGATTTTTATTAGTATTTTTTAATTGTATCTATAAATAAAGAATAAAAAAAATGAGGAACCTAAAAATTTAATGAAATGAGTTATTGAATAACTAAAAATTTGAACAAGTTAACAATAAAATAAATTACATTAAATATTTTGTATAATTGTATCTTCATTTTTTGTATTTGTATTTTTAATAATAATATGGGCATATATGAAATGTTAGAAATAATATAGGGATATTTTCATCCAACAATACGCGTGTTTTGTTTATGTAACAGACACAAGAAAGTTGTTTCACAGTTTTAGAAGGAATAAAAATTTATGTTTTTGTGACTTGAAGTCGGAACAAAAGTAGGCAATGTCAACAACCAAATATTGCTAAACACATAATTTTTGTATTTTGTTATCTATTTCTATACCCATAAAAACATCAACCATACGCAGCGTAATTGTTTGAGCTAGAATTGAGATTTGGTAAAAAAATACATGGAAGAATGTTATGATCTCACGTTTGATAGTGTACCCAAAGTAGACAAACAAACATAAATTTGATTTTGGATTCCACCAATCTACTGGAACATGGGTGCATAACAATTGTATCTCAATGGTTATATATAATATAGAGAAATATACCATTGATGTAAAATTTAATACTTTATAATAATAATATCAAATTAAATGTAAAAGAAATTAATTTATTTATATAAATTTCACATTTAAACATTTATGTTGACCTTTTTTTAATAGATATCATAATTAACGTTTAAAAAACTCAATCGGGTCGGACAGTTTGATCGTAAAAATATTGAATCGTTTAACTTTTTAGTTCGATTTATTTTAATAATTCTTGTTGTTAAAAGAAATTAGTCAATTTTTATAAATTAATAAATTATTATAAACTAAAATTAATTAATGAATTTTCATTTAATAATCTTTTTAATTAAACTTTAAATTTTTCGATAAATAAGGACAATCTATTACAATCATATTCCAAATTTTTAAATCTTGTTTACTCTTTAGCAGATCTTATAACGATCTAATTTTTGTTGAACTTTTTATACCTTAAACTTCTTGTTTTAACAATTTAAATTATGGTCAATTTTTGAAACATTGATCATAATTGACTTTGGTAGACTAATCTTGAATTAAAAATTGATAGTGAGATTATCTTCTTTATAACTCCACTGATTCTATCTAAAATGTCCCAATTCTCTATAGAAGAAAAGCAAATTTCAAGTTATTTAATAAAAAGGTGCATAATATTATCTTGGACCTTGTCTCCTTCTTAGAAGAAAATGCCCTAAGAAAACTGTTAAAGTCTTCATTTCAAGAAAACTATATGAAAAGCTTCGATGAGAGTATCTAATGCCGATCAGGAGATCGGAGATGTCATCATTAGGGATGACAATTTCGGCTTCACCTATCCCATCCAGCCCGGTCCATCCTGTGTTTTGCTTCGGGTTGGGCAAGCTATGGGTTGGCCCGATCCGGCTCATGACCTGCTGACTTTATCTAAAATGACGTCGTTTAAATATATATTTTTTAAAAAATAATAGACGGCCCGGTCATCCAGTCGATGGGGTGGGCCGCAGGCCGATCCATCCTGTTCCATACGAGCCACAGAACCAGCCCAACGGCCTGCCATATCTGAGGCCGAGATGGGTCGAGCTAAGGGCCATTGCCATCCGCAGCCTGACCCATCAACAAGCTGATTGGCCCGTGGCCTGTCATAATCGAGGTTGGGCTGGGCCAGACCGAGGGCCATTGCCATCCCCGACTCGTTGAAGGTGGACTTTGTCGTGACAATGGATGAGTTCACGAATAAGGAATTCTCAACCCTACTGCTGGTCAATAGGTGATGAGAGGTGATAAACATCTTAAATCTATAAGTATTATTTAATTTTAAACTATAATTTGTCGAATTACGAGTTCGTCCTTGTTAAAAAGAAGCCCTAAACCTACTAAGTAATAGAATAGAAATATCAATATGAGAATTATTGTCAACAACTTAACTTAGATTTTTTTAATTTGTTATTATTGATTTTTCAAAATATAATAATCTAAAATAATTATGTATTTTAAATCATTGTCAAATATATGATAATTTATTAATTAAATATTTAATAAATTCAATAATTAACTTAAATAATTGTATTTGACCCAAGAGTTCTTGTATTAGACTAAAAGAGGAAGTTCTTATATTTGACTCGTTGCTTTCTTGATTGAGTCTGTCATACAGGACTTGTCTAATGTGGAAAACCTGATTGACAGAATTTTCAGATTATTTTGTCAATCAAAATATTTATTAAGCGAGCGTTTAAAAATGGTAATTATGGATTTCTTCGTTTGAAAAAAAAAGAAAAAAAAAAGAAATTGAGATCCATCAATGTCCAATGTTCAATCAACAGAGCTGGTGTGGTTACCAAACAGAGAAAAAGCCTAACAAACTTTGATTTTAAGTAAATGGACTTGCAAGTGGCTCGGGGCCATAATCCTAGCTGAAAAGCAAGTTGCTTTTTTGATTGATTCAAGAATTATGGGTCAGGACTCAGGTCGGCATCAGATTATTAAGGGCGTGTTTATTTCAATATTTTGTTTTTATTTTTATATTTCGTAAAAAATTAATTTTTGATTTTTTTGTTTTTAATTTTAGTTTCTTCCCATTTTTAAAAGTTATAAAATCATAAAAGTATTTTTCACAATCTAATTTAATATCAACTAAATGTATAAATTAATTATTTACTACTTTTATTTTAATAAGATTTGTAAATAATTTAATTTAATAATATATGTTTAATCAATTAAATTTAATTATTAATAAGAATTATGAGTGGTTTAATTTAACTTGATATTTTTATTAATTTTTAATTAAATCAAATAATTATTAGTGAATATAATTATCTTAAAATATATAAATTTTAAATAAAATTTGATTTAATAATTAAAATATATTTAAAATATTAAAATAAAGTTATTTTAAATTATTTATTTTAATAAATAAAATAAATTTATTAATAAATGTTATATAAGAGATTAAAATAAATTTATTTAATTAAAAATAAAATTTCTCTAATTTTTATCTAATAGTAGCTATTATTAGTGAAAAATAACTACATTTACATTAATAACTAGATTAACTTCAAAAAGGAATACAGAAATTATTTTTATTTCAAAATTAAAAAAATTTAAAACACAAATTTAAAATATAATAGAAAAAAGAAGTAAAATTAATTGGCCTAAGTTTAATATGGAATTTTGTTTTTTTAACTTATTTTAAAGATTTTACCTTTGTTTTTACTCTTTTATTTTTTTGATTTTTTCTCGCTTCGAATTAGATTAAGTTTAGTTAAATTGAATCGATTTCTCAATTTCAAAATTGGTCCGAATGCAGTTAAATCGTATTCGACCTTTTTTTTTCTTATAAAAGAAGTAGAAACAAAACTATCGCAATGTTGAGCGATAGAAAGCTCCTTACAAGTTTTGGTGGATAAGATCTATAAGAGTGCTTGGAGGCTCCTATAGGATGTGTAAGCTTGGGCTTTAAAAAACTACTATCGTGGCTAATCTATCCGCATACCGATTCCTTTCATGAAAAATATGTTAAAATGTCACCTTACAATTGCAATATATCAACATCTGAGTACCTGCAACCAAAGAATTAGTCTCACATATGACTAAATTTGAAGATGATAATACGTTAATTAACTAACACAGCTATCGCGGCTAATCTATCCGCATATCGATTCCCTTTACGACAAATATGTTGAAATGTCACCTCACAATTGCGATATATCAACATCCAAGTACCTGCAACCAAAGAATTAGTCTCAAACATGACTAAATTTGAAGATGATAATATGTTAACTAACTAATATTGCTATCACAACTAATCTATCTGCATACTGTTTCCCTTCATGATAGATATACTGAAATGTTACCTTACAATTACGGTATAACAACATCCAAGTACTTGCAACCAAAGAATAATCTCAAACATGACTAAACTTGAAGATGATAATATGTTAATTAACTAATACCGCTATTGCGGCTAATCTATCCGCATACTGGTTTTCTTCACGATAGACATGCTAAAATGTCACCTCACAGTTACAATATATCAACATCCAAGTACTTGCAACCAAAGAATTAGTTTCAAATATGACTAAATTTGAAAATAATAATATGTTAATTAACTAATACTGCTATCGCGGCTAATTTATCCGTATACTGATTCCTTTCATGATAGATATGTTAAAATGTCATCCCACAATTATGATATATCAACATCCAACTACCTGCAATCAAAGAATTAGTCTCAAACATGACTAAATTTGAGGACAATAATATGTTCATTAACTATTAATTTTAGTTTTATCAATCTAACTAATGGAGTCTTTTCATTGTCCTTTCAAACAAGATGAGACAACTGACCTAGAAAGCGATAAATGTACGGGATGTTATTCTCGACTCACATAAATAAATGACTTAAATTTAATAGAATAGGATAGGAGCATGGACGTAAGATTTGAGGGCTAAATGTAAGAGTAGACGGTTCCATAATAAAGTTAAAAAAAAAAAAAGAAAAACACAAATAATATAGCAACAAATGTCAGTTAGTTCCGGATTACTGGCACTTTTCAGCGAATTACACACCTGTCGCCCATCTCAACGTGGAGACATAAGGTGCCTGATTCCTTTCTTTCACCCACTTAGGTACATTATAAGTTGACGTCGGACTTTGACATAAAGGTTTATTGGTGGCCTAATTTAATCCAATGAACATTTCGGGCATTAACTACGGTACTGTTTAGGTTTCCACGAAACATAATTACCATCTTGAAATTGGATTCCTAATCTCTTGGATTCGAGTTGGCGTTTCTAACATACGATCAGGTTTTAAAAAAATTCGAAAAAATTGACGTCATATTATTCGATTTTAAACGAATCGGTAAGATGATGTTATTTTAATTTTAAATTTGAATTTCGAACCTTATTAACGTCTCTACTTTTAAGGATTAGAAGCAAGGGTTGTGTAATCTTGTTTAATCATAACTCCATTAGATCGTTAACAACTTTACCCTGCTGTAACACTATTCATACGTGAACCGAGCCAAACTAAAGATCGAAGACCATTTCTAACACAACATGGCCGTAATGCATTAATGGTACGACAAGGACTAAAAGACTTACAGACCTCAACAAATGGGCTACCAGACAAGACATTTTTCACTTTCCCACTTCTAACTTCCCACGCCCAAGCCACATCCACATGGTTCAACATCCACAAACGATAGATTCGTTCTTTTGGTGCCTTCTGTTTCCTGGTTTTCTCTCTTCATCGAACTACGACCTCATTAAAATCTGTAAAAATCGCCATAGGAGCTTTGGGATTGAGCTCCGAAGGTCTGGGGTTGTGTTCATTGATACAGTTACGTCTTCTTTTTTAGGGAGTTGAAAGAAAAAGAAAGAGGCAATGAGTCAGACTCGTTCGGGGACGAGTCGGGATCAAGTCCAAAAACCGAAATCTCTCTCCGTCCTCAACACAACTTGGGAGGTATTGGCAGTCATCGCGAGAGTCTCCCTCCTTCTGTGTCTAGTCTCCTCCATTTCACTAGCTCTATACACCTCCTTCTCCGACCGAAAACATTGGCTACGTTTCCCGAACATCACCCGGAACTCACCGTATCGTCGCGCCAATGGCCCCACCAACATCTCCCATTTCGTCTTCGGCCTCGGAGGATCCACTGCCACGTGGGACAAGAGGAGTCTTTATAGTTCCGTCTGGTGGGATCCCAACGTTACTCGCGGTTTCGTCTGGTTAGACACAATCCCCAATACTACCACTAATATTACATCTCCGAAGCCGCCGTGCCTGGTATCGTCGCCGGAGTGGAAGCGATTTAGGTTTTCGAGCTCGAGATCAGCGGTAAGGATTGCGAGGATTATAACCGATACGTTTAAGCTGGGATTACCCAACGTGAGATGGTTCGTGATGGGCGACGATGATACTGTGTATTTCACTCACAACTTGGTATCGGTGTTAGCGAAGTACGACCACAATCAGATGTGGTATATTGGTGGGAACTCCGAGAGCGTGGAGCAAGATGTGATGCATTCATACGACATGGCGTTTGGTGGGGGTGGGTTTGCGATCAGCTACCCGCTGGCGGAAAGATTGGTCGCTGTATTCGACGGTTGTCTTGACCGTTACTTTAATTTCTACGGCTCTGATCAGCGTATCTGGGCGTGTATCAGTGAGATAGGTGTACGCCTCACCAGAGAACGTGGCTTCCACCAGGTTTTTATTTATTTATTTATCTTAAATTCTGTTTCCCGTTACGTGGCCGACGGTAAGTAGCTGACACAAGATTAAGTACAAGACTTGAGTCTATGACCTTCCGCCGTTGTTTGTCTGGCATCAAGATAAACGCAACACGTGTCCTAATTCTATACAGGGGGGCACATGTGTTCCAATTTCATAGGAACGTGTCTTTAAGGAATTGCTCCTAAATCTTTCTTAAATCCAACGTTTGCACATGTTCCTGTCAGATACTTTAACAATAGACAAAGGATATCAGACAAAATATTGTATTAATCTAGTTGTTGAACTTGGTTTAGTTGTTAATCCTCTAACTCGTGGCCACTAAGCTCGTAATTTACTATAAATCATTGCATTATTGTTTAGAAACGTACTAAACATAATTGTCTTGTCCTTTGGTAAGTATCTGACTGTAAAATACAGCGTATATGGTCATAGACGACGACGGTTGGTCCTACTGTTTGTCCTTTTGTACTGTATTGCGTTTTCTTATGCTTATAGGAGAAGGGGTCAGCTTGTTTTTGAGGCCATTAAAATGGAACCGTTCATGTTCCAGTGAGTCAAAAAAGAGATGGAAATGATTAAAAGAGTGACAAATGAGCACTTTCTTTTAAAAGATGGATGGCCTCTCTTTAATTCATGTTTTTTTGAATAATTTAGTATTTTTAAAGACCTTTTTCAAGTGTATACTAAATATTATTTTGGATTTTTTCTGCAGCTGGACATTAGAGGGAGCCCCTATGGTTTACTGGCAGCACACCCATCAGCTCCTCTTGTGTCACTTCACCACCTTGACCATTTTAGCCCATTATTTCCCGACCAGGATAAGTTAGAATCACTCGAGACTCTCACCAAAGCATACCATTTAGATCCGCCCAGAATCCTACAGCAGACCTTTTGTCACGACCACAAGCGCCAATGGTCCCTATCAGTATCGTGGGGCTACACGGTCCAGTTATACCCTTTATTATTGCCAGCCATTGACTTGCAGACTCCGTTACAGACATTTAAAACTTGGAGAAGCTGGAGCAATGGTCCATTCACATTCAACACCCGACCCATTAGTCCCAACCCCTGTGAACGACCATTTGTGTTCATGTTGAATCGTGTTAGTGCAGTGGATGATAGAGGGACATTGACTGGTTATAAGAGGGTTGCTTATACTCCTGACAAGAAATGCAGTAAAAGTCCAGCTTATACACAAGCACTGTCAATAAGTGGAGCACTCGTGTCCTCAGTTAAGATGGACCC
>JAOSBN010000123.1:0-31246 GCA_027563595.1 Erythroxylum suave
CTAGATTGGGAAAGTTTTTACTTTCCTAACTACTCAAAAAAATGAACCAAACATAATAATGTAAATTTTAGGAAAAATATTACTTTTTCAAGCAAGAATCCATGCCAACCAAACAAGGCCTTATAAGATTTAGTTAGGAATGTTAATGGGTCGGGCAAGGCCCAGATTACTCCTGTTGGCCTGACCACAAGCTAACTAACCCATAGTTCATCCCGTGGCCTGTCGTGGGGCCAACCCAGCCCACTTCATATTTTTAAAAAAATTTCAATAATGACGTCGTTTTTAGCAAAAAAATATTCATCGTTTTTGAAGATATGATTTAGCCACGAGTCTAGCCAGCCTAACCTCACCTGTGGTCCAATCGGGCTAACCACTTTTGGCCCATAGCCTGGTCATCGCAGGTTGGATAAGCAGGGCCAAAATTAACATCCCTAGATCTAGTAGGGGAGGAAAAGTTGAGGAAGCCAAATCAGAGGTCCATCTTGTTTTCAGACAACTACATCATAGCGTAGTAACAAAGTCTTTTTAGTCCCTCAAGTTTGGCTTAATTACACTTTAGTCTCACAATTTTATCATTATTACCTTTTAGTCCCTTTTTGTCATTATTTTAACCCCTTAATTTTTTTTATAATTACATTTTAATCCCTCAAGTTTGACATAATTTTATTTTGGTCCCTCGTTACATTTTAGTCCCTCAAGTTTGTCATAATTACATTTTGTCCCTCAAATTTCACATAATTACATTTTAGTCCCTCACGTTTGTCATAATTACATTTTGTCCCTCAATTTTTGCACAATCACATTTTAATCCCTCCATTGGTCATAATTACATTTTAGTCTCTCAAATTTGTCATTATTACATTTTAATCCCTCAAGTTTGCATAATTACATTTTGTTCACTCAATTTTTCACAATTACATTTCAGTCCCTTTAGTTTGTCATATTTACATTTTGTCCAAGTTTAACATAATTACATTTTAGTCCCTCAATTTTGTCATTACTACATTTTAGTCCCTCAAGGTTGTGTTATTACATTTTCATCCCTCAAATTTTCCTTTTGCATATATTTGTAATAAGTTTCCTAATTTTAATTCTTTTTAGCTAATTTTTGTTAGTATCTTTTTAACAAAAATCATTCGACAATTTTATCAAAATTTATCTTGATAATTTATCTTTTTTTCATTTCGCAAGTATCATAGTAAATTACTTTTTTTAATTTTTAAATAGGATATTAAAGTTACTTTTTGTTATATAATGTTGTCTAATACGCATTTATCTGGAAGTGAAATGGGGGGTAGGAAAAAGAAAACAAGTATATCAATTAATAGAAAAAAAGCTAGCGAAGGAAGCCAAAACACAAGTCTATCCCTTTTTTTTTTCGAATACATAAACACAAGTCTACACAAGTCTATCCCTTTTTTTTTTTCGAATACATAAACACAAGTCTATCTTATTCTCAAACAACTATATCATAGCGTAGTAATATCATCTTTCTAGTCCCTTAAGTTTGGCTTAATTACATTTTAGTCCCAAAAGTTTATCATAATTACATTTTAGTCCCTTATGTTTGTCATTATTACATTTTAATCCCTTAATTTTTCATAATTACATTTTATTTATATTTTGATCCCTCATGTTTGTACAATTACATCTTAGTCTCTCAAGTTTGACATAATTACATTTTGTCCCTCAATTTTGACATAATTACATTTGAGTCCCTCAAGTTTGTCATAATTACATTTTAGTCCCTCAAGTTTGTCATAATTACATTTTGTGCCTCAAAATTTGCATAATTACATTTTAGTCCCTTAAGCTTATTATTATTACATTTTAGTCCCTTAATTTTGCCATAATTACGTTATAGTCACTCCAGTTTTCACAATTACATTTTAGTCCCTAAAGTTTGTCATAATTACATTTTGTCTCTCGATTTTAACATAATTACTTTTTAGTCCCTCAAGTTTATTATTACATGTTAGTCTCTCAACTTTGTCATTATTACATTTTCATCCCTCAATTTTTCTTTTTTTTTTAACATTTGTAATAAGTTTCCTAATTTTATTTTTTTAAACTAATTCTTGTTAGTATGTTATTAGCATAAATCATATGATGATTCAAATCAAATTTATCTTTTATTATTATCTTGTTATAACTGTCTCCTTCCAGTTCTATATAAGTGCTTTACTTCTTTTTCTACTCCAATTGTGTTATACTTGTTTTATATGATGTTGCCTAAAAAGTATTTATTTGAAAGTGAAAAAAGGAAAAAAAAAGAAAACAAATAAAACAATTAATAAAATCTTGAACAGGAGTTATTAAAAAATTTATTAAAAGCGGAGGCTCTTTTAGGAGAATCCTGAGGAATTAAGTGAACATAATTTTGAACAATATAAAGAAAATTTAAGTGATAAGAATCATATTTATGAGGATGTTAGTAATTTTAAGTGATGAGATTCATATTCATGATCCTAAAAATTGGAATAATCTTGATAATAAAGTCAGAGACATTTTAGTTAAAAAAAAGGCTTGTAAGAAAATTAAATCATATGCTTCCTTTAGACAATACCTCTCGATATTTTCATATTCTTATTACTTTAGAAAATTGAATAATGGAGAGATTATCGATAGAAAATTGTTAGTTTGCTCTAAACATATAGATAAAGTATATTATTTTTGTTATAAGTTGTTCAAATTTAATACCAAACAAATTGCATAAGCAAATGGTGGATTTAAATATTGGAAGCATCTTAGTGAGCGACTCAAATAACAAGAGAATAGTGTTGAGCATGTGACTAATATGAGGCCCTGGAATGAATTAACAATAAGATTGAACAAAAATCAAACAATTAATAAAGATTTGCAATAACAAATTTGATATAATAATGCAAGATCATGTTAGAGGAATTCACAATCATGAAATTCAATATCATTATCTTGATCACAAAATTCAAAATGAGTTGGTTTCTGTTTTGGCCATAGTGTTAGAAATTCTATCATAAGGATCATTAAAGAGGCGAAATACTTTTCTATTATTCTTGATTATGCTCTAGATTTGAGCCGTTAAGAACAAATGAGGCAGTTAGCACGATGTGTAAATGTGTTAAATAGAAAAATAAAAATAGAGGAGTACTTTTTAAAGTTCTTGATGGTAGATGACATATTTAGATTAGGACCTTTCAATGAAATACTAAATTCATTTAAGTCTCTTGATCTTAATGTCTATAACGTGAGGGGATTGGGACCTTTCAATGAATTACTAAATTCATTTAAGTCTCTTGATCTTAATGTCTATAACGTGAGGGGTCAAGGTTATGTCCACGGTTCTAATATGAAGGAAAAACACTGATGGTTCAAAAGTGATTACTTGAAATAAATCCGAGAGCATTATATATGTCATGTGCTTGCTATAATCTCAATCTTACTCTTAGTGATATGAGACATTTTTGCATTAAAGACGTTTCATTATGTGGATTTGTGCAATACTTATATGCATTTTTTTCAAATTCTCCTAAAAGGTGGAAGGTTTTACTTGATAATATTTTTAGCTTAACTATGAAATCATTGTCTAATACTCGTTGGAAGAGTTGAACAAAAAGTGTTAAAGTTATTAGCTTTCAAGCTCCTTGAATAAGATTGGCTTTGATGGAATTATCTAGATTTTGTGATGACGCCAAGTCAAAGAGTGAAGCAAAAAGTTTGGTTAATGTACTTGAGAATTTTGAGTTTTTATTTGGTTTGTTATTTTTATTAGCTATTAACATGGTCAGCAAAAAGTTGCAATATAAATCTATGTGCATTGGTTCTATCACACAACAATTACAAGCTGTGATAATATTTTTTGAGAAATATAGAAAAAAGAATTTATCTCTAATATGAATATTGTCAAAAGTCTTCCATATGAGATGAATGTAGATCTTCCATTTCCAACTAGACGTTGTATTATTAGGAAAAGACAATTTGATAAAATGTTCATAATAGAGAAATACAATTGGTTGAGGATTCCTTTAGAGTTAGTTATTTTGTAGTTGTTGTGGCTAAGACAATTGCTTCGTTGAATAATAGATTTTAACAATTAACAACTTTTGAAAGTATTTTTAAATTCTTGTTTGATTCCAAGAAGTTGAGGTCATTGGATGATAATGAATTGAAAGAATGTTGCATTAATTTTACAACTATTTTTTCTTATGATAATGTATCATATGTTGATTTAGATTTTTTATTAATTAAGAGTGTTGCAAATAATTTTGCCAAATGAGTTAATATCATCAATTGAAATTCTTAAATTTGTTGAAGTTGTAGATTGCATTTGCTTATCAAATTATATTGATTATACATGTATGTAACATCAACTGAGAGAAGTTTTTAAAAGTTAAAATTTTTGGAAACTTAAGTTTTTCAAAGTTAAAAATTTTAACTTACTTTAGGTAATTAATGTCATAAGAAAAGTTAAATGGTTTAACTATTTTATATATCAAGAAGGATATGTTGTACAATATTGATCTTGATACTATTATTAATGATTTTGCATATAGAAATGTATGGAGATATTGTTTTTCATGATCATCTATATGTTTGTTAGTGCTATTTTTTGTTTTGTAATATGAAATAACTATTCGATTGTTGCTACTACTATTTTGTTGCTGCTACTACTACTTTTAGTAATTTTATTATTGTTGATATTTGCAAGATATCATTAGCTGTTGTTATAATCATTTAGTATTTTATTGAGTATGTGTACTTGTGACTTAAGTTACTTATGTATAGATATTAATATTCATAATAAAAATTTGCTTTTAAAGTTTACATATTTATATATTATGGATCCTTTTTTTTTAAACTTTCTCTTAATAGGTTTACAGGAGAAAGTAGTGGCCCATTCATCTTCTCCACATGTTGGTCCATGGGAGGATATTTTCTTTCCCCTAACCATAAGCCACTCAGACGCAACTTGAAGCAGTGACAATGTAAACTTGAAAATGGTAGCAATAAGTTTTCATTTTCTCAAGCGATGGTGACAAAGAGTGTAAACATAAAAGAGATGCAATGATAGCAAGTTCTCTTTCCATTCCAGGCGCAGGCGTCAATGGAGTTCCATAAAGACTCTCTTTTTCATTGTCTTATACCACTTGCTAGTGCATGGCATACTGTCGGGAAGTTTTGAGAATATTTACATATAAGCGTCCCATATTAAAGAAAGAGGAGAAAGAAGACTAACATATAAGCCCAGTGCGTTACTCCACCTATTGCCAATTAGTTTTAGGGTGGAACCTCATTTGGACTTGTGTGTAGTCTAACTCTCGTTCTTGTATGGGCTCATCAGTCTCTTGTAAATTTAACATGATATCAGAGTCAATGAAGATCTTGGCCTACAGCTTGCCCCAAAGGGGCCTAAAGAACTAGAGAAGGATTTGAATTTTGTATGAAGTGTGGGCCTATTTGACCTTAATCAAAAGTCTAGCCCTGATGAGGATTGTTTATGTAACTCTTCAGATTGCCCAAGTAAAAAGGGACTCACATGTGAGGGGGAGTTGATTTGTCATTATCACGAAAATTATAATGTAATACTTATTTTTTTCTTTTCTTTTTTTTGACACACACACACACACATATATATATATATATATATATACTCCTTTTTTGATCATATAATGTTTTAGAAAAGGGGTTTTATCTTTTTCAAATTGGTATTAAAGCCTTTCACACAAAAAACACCTAGCCGTCATCTTTAGGCCGACCTATGTGTCGACTGCATCATCCTTCCGATGTCTACCGGTTCCTCTTCTCTCTCTACTCGCGATTTCTATTTCTTGCCATAGTGATCTCCACGTTGGTGTGAGTAATACTCGAAGATAAACTAACTAGCCTAATCACAAAGCAAGACAAAAAGGTCTTCATCAAAGCAAATCAACTATGTGTCTCAATAAGGCCCAATAATTTTCAATACGTTTAAAGTGCTTGCTCCTATCGAGTTACCCCTAGGATTTTTATGGGATATTGAGTAAACCTTGCACAGTGGGTAACTCCTTCGCGGCATATTGATCAAGTCATGGCTGAAGAGACACCTATCACAATGGATACATTGGAGAGGCTGATTAGTCAACTAGCAGAGACTAAATTGGCACTAGTAAGGGCAACACAAAACAGTCGAAGCTAAGGTAACCCGAGTTGTGAGAATGTTTCTTTGAATCCTCTATAAGTGGTAGTAAAGGTGGATGGTGCTTCCACCTATTTGACTTGGTTAATAAATACTCCACTAATGATTTGTAGTTGAGGGTTAGAAGGTTATGTTGATGGAATGATGCCGAAACTAGCGAAGAGTAGTTCTATGATTAACTAGTGGGAGATAGAAAATTCGACAGCTATGGCATTCTGGTTTAATACCATGGCTCTAAGTGTCTTAAAAATGATTTAGTTTCTGAAAACAACGATGGATATTTGGGATACAGTTACTAACATGTATTATAAACAAGGTCAACGAGAACAAGCATATGAAATTCATTGTAAGCTACGATAATTGTAACAAAGGAAGTAGTCAGTCACAGAATGTGTGGCATAACTTATTAGGTTGTGGTCTAAGGGAGATCATTTTTGTTCATTCAGTCTGAAATGTCCAGACAGTGAGAATGAATATCAACAATTCTTAGATATTTAGCGAATTCAAGATTTTTTATATGGGCTTAATCTAAAGTTTGAGTCGGTTCAAGTTCACCTTTTGTCACTAGATTCTCTCCGTCCAATCAACCAAGTGATTTCGGTTGTAGTTAATGAGGGACGAGAAGACGAGTATCTTCCACACTAGCCTTTTTGAATCAGTAAGCTCTTACCATCTAGAAGTAGGTGGACACGAGAATTTGCTTTCAGTCTGGATAAGTAGGGCACATTAAACCCATATGCCCCTTTCCCTCATAACTTGGAAATATTGATGGTCGTGGGGGTGTTGGTAGAGGTGGTAGTGGTAGCAGCTATAGGGGAAGTGGTGGTGGTCGGGGCAGTGGATGCGGTCGGGGGAAGGTGTCAGCCTAGGCCAACATTTTTAAGGAGGTAGAGAGGTTCCTCAGGCTACATCAGATTTATTTTCTTTACATAATGCTGAGACTTTGAAACAATTATTGGGTGAAAATCGAGTCATAATATATAGAAGTACCACTATCGATTTGGTTGATCAACCCCCTAATTTTTCTACCCTTGCTCAGTGAGGTATTGCTTATATTGTTACCCATGTCTATTAAGCTCCTTGATGTGTCGACACTAGAGCCTTGAAACATATGACTAGAGAGCTTGAAGTTTTTTTTTTGTTTACCATCTATGTACTCATTTTGAGTTGGTTCGATAGCAAAGCTTCACATACCCCTATTAAAGGAAAAGCAATTGTTTGATGTACATTGACTTTAGAATTATCCAATGTCCTTCATGTCTAGTCCTTTCCTATTAATTTACTATCTGCCATTACTCTAACCAAGGATCTAAATTATTGTGCGATGTTTGGCCAACTCATTGTTTGTTTCAGGAGCTGAACACCGGACCAACGATTGGGACTGGTAAAGAGCATAATGGACTGTACTATCTGGAAAAGGAAGGAGGAACCAAATGGAAATAGGAAGTGATGGCCTTGAGAACTGAAAAGGATGGTCAAGTTTGTTCAAGTTTGGTCAAGTTTGTACAAATGGAAATATGTGTAGGATTTTTCCTTAGTTTGTTCAAGTTTGTAATAAAAGGCAACTAATTTGTGATAAATGTGAGTTTGCTAAACATACTTGGAATTACTATCCAAAAACTGGAAATAAAAGTGCACGTCAGTTTGATGTGGTTTATTTAGATGTTTGGGGTCTAAGTAAAATAGCTATATTTAATGGTTTTCGATAGTTTGTTACATTTATTGATTGTTTCAGTAGATGTACTTTGGTGTATCTCTTACATAGGAAAGAAGAGGTTTTTGATTTTTCAAAAAGTTTCACAGGATGGTGAAAACTCAGTTTAGGGTTACAATTAAAGTGCTTCAGTCAGATAATGGAATAGAGTACACTCGAAAGGACTTCTCTAGTTACTTGATTGAACAGGGAATAATTCATCAAACCACATGCATTGATACACTTGCACAAAATGGAGTCCCAGGGCATAAGAATCACCACCCTTTAAGGGTGACATGATCCTTACTCTTTATGATGAAGCTCCCAAAATTTTTATGGGTAGAAGCAATTCTTATAGCTGCAAATTTAATCAAAAGAATGCCCCTTCACACTCTTTCATACAGGAAACCCATGAAGTTGCTTAAGGGGAAGACTCAGTTCATTGTCCCTCCTAAGGTGTTTAGATTACCTGTTCTGTGTGTGATTATCATCCCATGGGGAGTGAATTGGATCCTGGATCTCTAAAGTGTGTGTTTATAGGCTATTCGGGGATCTAGAAGTGATATAAGTGTTATTACCCTCAGGAGCGTCAATTCCTTGTTTCCTTATATGTGACTTTTCGGAAAGATGAAGCCTTATATGATCCTTTAAAATGGGGTGATGAAAGAGAAATACTAGTACGTTGGGAGGAAATGTCTTGGATTTCCCCCCATCTAGTGGCTCTTTTTATGAAGACAAGGAGGAGAGTAACGACCCACAGTTGAAGATGGTAGACCCATCATTATTGGGCACCTCCCTGCCATTTGGTAATGGTGTAAGACATTTGGGTGGAGAATCTAAGTCCACAAAAGAGTATAGGGAGGGGCATCAAGGAGAGGGGGAGGATTTTCTTATTGGTCCAAAGGAGAGTAAACAGCTACACTAGGGTTCAATACAGTCTATTTTGCAATTTGTGAGTGGTAAGTTGGGGCCTTGGGAGGATGCTCAATAGTCTCAGCCTACATCCACCTCTTCCTATCATACCTCTCCCTCTGTCTCTTATATTCATTCTTTTTCTGCTAATCCTGAATTGGACCTTTCGATTGCTTTATGCAAGGAACAACATCAAGGTGTTTGTCACCCTTATCGGTATTGCTATGATATTGTTTACTTTTTTTCTTATCGTTCCTTGTCTCCTATTTATCAAAGTTTTGTAGCTTCTCTATCTGTTGTACGCATTCCAGAAAATTGGAGGGTTGCTATGGTTGATTTGAAGAGAAGGGAAGTCATGTTTGTGGAGATAAAGGCGATGAAAAAAATCAGACATGGGAGTTGGTGTCGCCTCCACCTAGTAAAAGCCCAGTTAGTTGTAAATGGGTGTTTGTTGTAAAACAAAAACTAGAAGGAACCGTGGATCGATACAAGGTGCAACTAATAGCAAAAGGGTTTACCAAAACCTATGGTGTGAATTATGAGGAAACGTTTGCTCCAGTGACAAAGATAAATTCAGTTCGATCCCTGCTATCATGTGCTGCAAATCAAAATTGGCCACTTTATCAACCTGATGTAAAGAATGTGTTCTTACATGATGATTTGCAAGGGGAGGTGTACATGCAGATACCTATCAGTTTTGAGAGTGTTACTACAACTGGAAAGGTGTGTAGGTTAAACGAACCTTTAACGAATTGAAACAGTCTCCCCAAGCTTAGTTTGCTCGGTTCAATACTTTTGTCAAGCAAATAGGTTATTAGTAGAGTTGTGCTAATCATATGCTATTTTACAAACACAATGCAGGTAAGTTAACATTGTTAATTGTATACATTGATGATATTGTGGTGACAAGTGATAATAAGGTAGAGATTAAGAGGCTGAAGAAACAATTGTCACAGGAGTTTGAAGTTAAAGACATGGGCTAGTTACGTTATTTCTTTAGAATTGAGGTGGCCAGGTCTTCACATGGAGTCTCGCTATCCCAGAGGAAATATGTTCTTGATCTTCTGAAAGAAGTTGGAATGTTGAGTTATAAACCTACCACTACCTCGATTGATCAGAATGTTAAGGTGGTTGCTAATGCTGGGTCAGTTGTAGAGAAGGGGTGGTATCAAAGGTTGGTGGGTAAGTAAATTTGTTTCTCACATACGCACCCTAATATTGCTTTCACAGTGGGTGTTGTAAGCTGCTATATGCATGATCCTAGACAACAAGATATAGAAGTTGTTCACAGTATACTCCGATATTTAAAAAAGTGTACAGGTCGAGGTATATTGTATACTCCACAACATAGTACAAGGGTAGAGTGTTTTACCGATGCAAGCTGCACCGTTTCAATTGATGATTACCGATCTACTTGTGGATACTACATCTTTGTGGGTGGAAATTCGGTGAGCTGGTGGAGTAAAAATCAAAGTGTGGTTGCAAGGTCTACAACTAAAACAGAGCTTCGAGCCTTGGCACTAGGGGTTTGTGAAGTGTTGTGGCTAAGGTATTTGCTCCAAAAGTTGGGGGTGTTTAACGAGTCTCCGTGCCAAGGGTCTTATGATAATCGTTCTGCAATTAAGATAGCTTCGAATCTAGTTTAGCATGATTGAGTCAAACATATTGAGATAGATCAACAGTTCATAGGGGAAAAGATAGGCGATGGGTCACTTTAAGTTTCATTTGTCAAGTCCAATGATCAACTTTCAGACATCTTGATGAAGGGCCTTGGTGAAACATGTTTTTTTCTTCTAACTGGCAAGATGGGCGTTCAGAATATTTTCATCTTATCTTGAGAGGGAGTGATGGAAAGTGTTGTTTTGTCATTATCACAAAAATTGTGATGTAATACTTATTTATTTTATTTTATTTTTTTTCTGAAACTATATATGTGTGTGTGTGTCCACATTTTTTTCCATCATAATATAATGTTTTAGAAAAGGGGTTTTATCTTGCAAACTTTCTTGTAATTTTCTGAAATCTGATTATGTTTATATTGCTATATTCGATTCCACCCTATTGTGCATGAGTTTCAAGTTTCCTAGAAAATAGCTAGTTTTAACATTTTTACTAAATTGTTATTGTTGAAACTAGAACATGACTATATGAGTTTTTATTTTGATTTGTTCCAACCATTTTGTATTGTTAATATCTTGATTTTATTTTCCAAGGATTATTAGTATATTTAAGATATTTTGGGATACCAATATAATTTACACCATGTACTTTTTTATGTTTGATAAATAGAGTGAACAAAAAATACTCACTCATTTAGTGTTTATTTTATTTAATTAATTATTATCTTCTATTGATATTAAAATATTAACTATTATTCAATAATTTTCTCAAAATAAAAATAAAAAACTATTCTTCAATAATTAAAGGTTAAAAGCTCACACTCCAAACGATTGAAAGGGAATCCATCACGCGGACATCTAAAACATCTAATGATCAAGCGAACATTGTTTTAGACATTGTTAAATTTGCAATAGGCCTATGGGTTTACAAGAGAAGGAAAGTTAGACCACACACAAATTTAAGTAAGGTTTTATCCTAAAATTAATTAGTGATAGGTGAAGTAGTCCACTAGGCGTAGATGTTAATCTTCTTTCCCCTCTTTCTCCAATATGGACACTCACATATAGGTATTCTCCCACGTTATGTATCCTTAGACAGGGGAAAATTTGTAGAGAGGATCTGAACTCTTATCTTTTTCTCCTTTTACATGCCAAACAAGTTCTTCCGCAACTCATCAAAGCTCGTGCCTTTCCTCGCCGTCTTCTTCAAATCCTAGGAAATAACAACAGCCGGAATCATCAACACAACCGGATTCTTAGGCGACGCTTTTTTTTTATCGCGGATAAAGAACTCATGAATGTCTTCACGACAACACTCATATTGTTATGATCGCTATTCGCTTTGCTCTTATCCTTGTTGAGTTGAGACGAGTTTCTAGGGCTTGGACTTGGTGAGGGTTTGTAAAGCAGTGGAGATTATCTCGATGGAAGGGGAGATGGCGGAGAAATTATAAAGAGGCTACGGAAGATCATAAATTGAAGGAACTGTACCGAGAAGCCACCGTTGTTGCTTACCGGAAAGTGTTCAGTGAACACAACAAAACCAACGAGAAAAATAAGAATTTTTTTTAAATTAACAAAAGAAAGAAACAACGGAAGTTACAACTTTATCTTATCCTCTGGCGATATGACACTATTTGGCTATCTTGTCGGATCCATGCCTATAGTTCAATTGGAATTTCTGTCAAAACGTGTATACTTGGACTTGCGAACGAAGCTAGAGTTGTCAGTTGGTCACCGCTTTGGTTCCCTTTTCGATAGACATGCTGAATTCGAACTATTCAATCGCGGTCTAAAAGCTCCCATATGCCCTGCACTAAGAGAGTAGTATCAGTCAAAAAACCTGTTGATGAAGACAGGATATTCATTACCTCTAAGGAATCTGTCTCAAGGACAACATTTTGGAACTCAAGATTTCACACCAGTTGAAGGCCGTCATGCACCTCTTTTAACTCCACAGTTAATGGTGCACATCGGCCTATATTTGTCATAAAGCCACCATACCGTTTCCTTGAGCCGTCCCGTAGTAAACCCCCAACCGTACCCCGACCAGTCCCATGATGCACTGCACCATCTGTATTTAATTTATCCAGCCTTTTTGCGGTGGTTGTCAATTAACTTCGTGCCCTATGGGCAAGCCCACGATCGTAACAACTCTTTCTGTTACTTCATGGGATTTCACGATCTAATTAACATAATCAAATACAATGCGATGCCCACCAACTGGCCAAATAAACTCTGTTTCAAAATGCTTATATTCTTCCATTGTCACATATACCAGCAAGCTACACCATAAATAGTGACCCGGTTTTCTAACTGTGTTTGAACTGGTTTTGTAATATTGGAACCCGACCACATGTCCTCGTCCTGGTGAAAAAAGTCGGACACTATCCTTTCAGAGTTGAATTTGTGCTAAAATTCGGTCACCCTGGGGCAATCCCGAAATGCATGCAAGGTCTCTTCCTGACCACAATATGTACAACTGCCATCAGTAGTTAGGTGTCTAGCGACTTCTTGATGATTTTTCAGTAACTTTTTTTTGGCCAGCAGCCACAGAAATAATCGAATACGTTGTAGGCCCGCCCATTTTTATATCGCTATCCAAATTAGATTTTGTGTCTCTGGCCTCAAATTGACAATTAAATCATAGATTAACGCCACTGTAAATATCCCTGATTAATGTAATGAATGAGCCACGAAACAGGTAAAAAGTAAGTAAATTACTTTTATTTATCTTTCTATGATATTATTTAATTATATTTTTTATAACTCTGCACTACTTTTTAGATATGCCAAATCACAAAAAATTTTAAAATATTAACTCAAAATAAAAGTATCGTCTTGTAAAAAATGATTAATTCGAGGAAGACCATCAAAGATCTTAGCTATCATTTCAATTAAACATGTAGCTTAATTAAATTATTTTTTAATTGAAATTTATGATTAATAAGTTATTGCATATTTTTAATAACCATAGTTATTAATTAATTGATTAATTTTAATAAATTAATTAATTTTACAAATCATGATAAATTAATTAGTTTTTATTAATAATTTTAAATTAAATTTAACTTTTTTGGTGGACAAAAATAAAATTTTTCTTTAATATTATTTTAAATTATTTAATTTTATTTAATTTTTGATATACAATAGTTTAAAAACAATCTATAAATCTTTAAACCTTAAACTAATTTCCGTTCCGATTTTTTCAACTTCAATTTTGTTTTTGTAACATTATTCAACAACACACTCATTAAGCAAACTCTTTTTCTTTATAACAGGAACTCTTTATCATTTTAATTCTCTATCTTGGTAGACTGACCGGACACGCAATAACTCGCCGATTATAAGTTTATAATTTTGTAAATCAGATTTTCAAAGTACTGAGTATATAAAACAAAGTGAAAGAAGTTTGTCAACACGATAGCAACGGGGTATTTAATACTCATCACTGTTGATGCTAACATTCAATATGCTGTTTTCAACATTCAACGTTCAACATTCAACCAGCAATTTTCAATAATGGCGTACAAAAGATGTATTGTCAAAAAATGGCTCCTTGAATTTAGTGAGACTGTTTTCCAAGCTTAGAAAATCAAAGAATCAGGACTTTTAAGTAGAGTTTGAGTGAAAATGCTTGCAGTAGCTCAGTAACTCTGAACCATCTCTGCAAAAATGGGATCATCCTCTATATCCCCTTCAATGCTTGTAACCTCCTTAACTCTGGGATCTACAACGTTGTTCCCCAAGAAAATTGGGACTCCAGCTTTCGTTGTCACTCGTTCTTCTACTTCCCTAAACCAGCCTACCAAGGTTTACTGCAGAAATTGTGTACCTGGGAGCGCAAGTACTACAACGAAAAGAACATTACCAGGGCCAATGAAACTGCCCATCATTGGCAACTTGCATAACATGGTTGGTTCACTACCACACCATGCTCTTAGAGACCTTGCTAGAGAACATGGACCCATCATGCATCTGCAACTCGGCGAAGTTTCTACGGTTGTTATATCATCAGCTGAGTTAGCTGAAGAACTACTGAGGGTGCAAGATATATCCTTTGCTCAGAGGCCTGACTTATTCACAACAACAATTCTGACCTACGGTGGTTTAGACATTGCCTTTGCTCCATATGGTGAGTACTGGAAGCAAATTAGGAAAATTTGCGTGACAGAACTCTTGGGTCCTAAAAGGGTCCACTCCTTCACTTCTGTTCGTCAAGATGAGGTCAAGAACCTCGTCGAGTCGGTCCGATCCTCTGTAGGAAGTCCGATCAATTTTAGCCAAATGGTGTCGTTGTTGACAAATAAAGTAGTTTGCAGATCAGCAGTCGGTAGCAATTGCTCAGAGGATAAGCAAAAGGCACTCATAGAATGTACGAAGAAGGGGTCAGAGCTGGCTGGTGGGTTTAATATAGTTGATGCGTTCCCTTCGTTGGAGTTTCTTGAAGGAATTACTGGGATGAAAGCTAAAATTGTAGCTATTCAAGACCAGTTTAGCGAGATATTTGACACAATCATAGAGGAGCACAGAGAAAGATTGAGGACTACAGGCAAAGGTGGTGGTGAATCAGGAGAGGATGATCTTCTGGATGTCCTTTTAAGGTTTCAGGAGTCTGGCAACCTTCAGTGTCCTATCACTAGAAACAGCTTAAAAGCCGTTATTCTTGTTAAGTTTCTTGTTTCTTTCACCTGTAAAATTATATCAAAATCGAACCATAGCAATTTCATAGCTCATCATCTGTTTCAGATATTTACTTTTAATACTGTTTCTTCTGATTCGTGAACCTTGACATGAAACTAATCAACATGATAAATTACTTGTGCAGGATATGTTCACTGCTGGAACTGATACTTCCTCAATAACATCAGAATGGGCTATGGCTGAAATGATGAAAAACCCTCGAGTGTTGAAGAAAGCACAAACCGAAGTAAGACAAACCTTCAGAGGAAAGAAAGCTATCGCAGATACAGATGTCGAGGAATTGAATTATCTGAAGGCGGTGATAAAAGAAACACTAAGGCTACACCCACCAGCGCCATTGTTGCTTCCAAGAGAAAGTAGAGAAACTTGTGAGGTTAATGGGTACGAAATACCTGCCAAAACCAGAGTACTGATCAACGCATGGGCACTTGGGAGAGACCCCAAGTATTGGTCTGATGCAGAGAGGTTTATACCAGAGAGATTTGAAGATGGTAGATTGGATTTTAGAGGACAGAACTTTGAGTTCATACCATTTGGAGGAGGAAGAAGGATATGTCCGGGTTTAACATTTGGCTTTGCAAACGTGGAGCTTCCACTTGCTCAGTTACTATACCACTTTGACTGGACGTTGCCGGACGGAATGTCGCCTGAGAATTTAGACATGACCGAGACGTTTGGAGCAACAGTTGGCAGAAAACATAGCTTAATGTTGATTGCCACTCCTACAGATGATATCTCACACCAACATGCGGAGGCCATGGAAGTACTAATATAAGATAATTGAATATGTCATAATTTTCGTGATTTGGGTTAAGACCAGTACTCCACAGTCGTTAATTACTAAAATGAAAAAAAATGCCCATTTAATGTCTATAAATAAGAAATACTTGTTAGATATTTTAGTGTCAAGTTATTTTTTATGCTGCTATGTGTTGCCCTGGTGTTTAGGAATGTGATCACTTCGTGATTAAATGAAATGGTGTTGGAGATAAAATAAGAGTCGGTTAGTCATGAAAACGTGTGGGTTTTTTGTCATTTTTTTCTTGTTGATGTAATTGCCGATATAAGGCTTTGCTTTGCCGAATAAATTGTAAGTTCAAGTTTCAAGTGATATCAAAGCTTGGTGAGTTAAAGATTGTAAGAGTTTGTAGAAAGTGAAACATGTGAGGCAAGAGGGAAATAAAAGTGTATTTCACAACAATAGTTACAGAATCTAATTTGTGCAACCAACCGTACCACGTTTTGATGGTCATTATGCCCACGGGAGCATACCTATGGAGAATTTCTTCAAGTCCAAAGAATATTGGGCAGTTGTTGTTTCTGGAGTAGCAGAACTAGTAGAAGATGTTGTCCCCATAGATGCTTAAAAGACAGAATATAAAGCGTTGAATTTGAAAAATCTCAAAGCAAAAAATTATCTTTTCCAAGCAACTGATCGATGAATCTTGGAAACTATTCTTTGTAAAGACATTGCCAAGCATATTTGGGATTCTATGAAAAAGTATTAAGGAACTTCAAAGACAAAGAGGGCACAACTGCAAGCGCTGATTTTGAGACTTTAAAGATGAAGACCGGAGAATCAGTTTCAGAATACTTCTTAAGGACTATGACAATAGCAAATAAAATGCGAATTCATTACAAAAAGTTGGAATATGTAACAATGATTGAGAAGATTCTTTGTACCATGACATCAAAATTCAATTATTTTGTTTGTTCAATTGAAGAATCTAATAATATTGAAGAACTTTCAATTGACAAATTGCAAAGTTCATTATTGGTTTAAGAGCAAAAGATAAATCGACAAGATAAGGAGGAACAAGCTTTTCAAGATTCATCTGGCAATCACTCTTTCACATCAAGAGGTGGTGGTTGTGGAAGGGGAAGGGGCAGAGACAACAATAATGATGGTGGAAAGCATTCACACCAGAAATCTGAAGAAAATTATCCCAATCGTCAAGGAAGAGGAAGAAGCCGTGACAACAACAATTCAACTCACTCCAAGCCAAAGTTGGCAGACAAATTAGAAGTTAAATGCTATAGATGTCGCAGGTATGGCCACTATAAATCAGAATGTCGAACTAACCTAAAAAGAGATGGTGGAAGGCAATCTAATTTTGCAAAAAATGAAGAAGATATCTCTTTATAGTGGAGGAGGAAATTCACTGGCATTTTTGGTACTTAGATATTGGATGCATCAACCATATGTGTGGAAACAAGTCAGCTTTCTCCACTCTAGATGAATCTTATCGAGACTTTGTAAAGTTTGGAGACAACTCTAAAGTTTCAATTATGGGAAAAGTGCAGGTAATGATTCAAACTAAAAGGGATGATGTTCAAACCATCTCTAGTGTTCTTTATGTTCCAAATTTGAATACTAATCTTCTATGTCTTGGCCAACTACAAGAGAAAGGGTGTGAGATTGTCATTGAAAATGGAGTATGTAGCATTCATGATAACAATTTGGGCTTAATTGCTCAACTTAAAATGACTGCAAATAGAATATTTCCTCGCTATCTAAATAATATGCAACAATCATTTCCATTAATCAAACAAGGAGATGAAGCTTGGTTGTGGCATTTTCATTATGAGCATCTTAATTTTGGTGGATTAAAGACCCTGCAACAAAACAATATGGTGATTGGTCTTCCTCAAATTTCACCTTCCTCTCTAATTTGTGAAGAATGTGTTGTTAGCAAATAACACTGAAACTCATTTCCACAAGGAAAATCATGGAGAGCAAAGAAGGCACTGGAACTTGTTCATTTTGACATTTGCGGGATCATTACACCAACTTTGAATGGAGGTAAAAGCTACATAATTACCTTCATTTATGATTATATTCGAAATTTTGGGTGTATTATTTGTAGGAAAAATATAATGCCTTATGTGCTTTTGAAAGTTTTAAAGCACTTGTTGAGAAAGATGTTGGTAACCCAATAAAAACTCTCTATTCAGATTGTGGGGGAGAATATAAAACTCATGATTTGGAAAATTTTTGTCAACTTAATGGAATTGAAAGGCAACTTACAACAACTTATTCCCCTCAGCAAAATGGAGTTTGTGAGAAGAAAAAACACAATATTATGAAAATGGTGTGAAGTCTTTTGACAAGTAATGGAGCTCTTAAAACCTTTTGGCCTGAAGTTATCAATTGGAGCATTCATATTTTGAACAGAATTCCTACATTTGTAGTTCAAAACATGACTCCAAAGGAAGCATGGAGCGGACAATAACCACCTGTAGATCATTTTAGAAAATTTGGGTGCAACGAATATGGTCATGTTAAAAAAGACAGAAACTAGATGACAAAGGAGAGAAAAGCATTTTTCTTAGTATTAATGATTAATCAAAAGCTTACAAGTTTTATAATCATAGCACTCACAAAATTCTCATCAGTTGGGATGTTATCTTTGATAAAAATTAGTTCTGTCCATGGAATAAAAAAGCTATAAGAGGCCAAATTTTATCAAGCTTTGATGGAGAAAATGGTAAAGAAGCGAATAAGCCCCAATAACACCCTATCTCAACAATTGCAACAGTTGAAAATCCTTAAAATGATAACCTTGAAAATTTTGCAATCACATCAGCAGTAGACGAACAAACTGAAGCAGTAGCTAATCTCGCTCTTATTGAGTTCAAAGAAGGCCGGCATAGATGTCAGATTATAAGTTAATTAGAATATATCAAATTGATCCTGTTACTTATGCTTTATTTTCATATTGTGATCTGACGAATTTTGAAAGTTTCATCAAAGATGCAAAATGACGGAAAGTAATGGATGATGAGAATGCAACCATTGAAAAAAAATGATACATGGAAACTTATGGATCTTCCAAAAGTGCAGAAAAAGATTGATGTTAAATGGCCTACAAAACTAAGCTAAAGAAGAATGGAAAAATTGATAGATATAAGGCACGATTGATGGCGAAAGGTTACAAATAAGAGTTTGGTATAGATTACAAGGAAGTTTTTGCTCCTATTGCAAGATATGATACAGTTAGATTGGTGATTGCATTGGCTGCTTAAAGGTCATGGCTGCTCAAAGGTCATGGCCCATCTATTAATTAGATGCAAAATCAGCATTTCTTCATGGAGACTTACAAGAACGGGAATTTATTGAAAAACGGGAATTTATTAAACAACCTTCTAGCTATGTTAAAATTCGTATAAAGTAGAAAGTTTACAGATTAAAAGAGACTTTATACGGACTAAAACAAGCACTTAAAGCTTGATATAGTTGTATAGATGCTTACTTTCGAAAGGAAAATTTTCAAAAATGCCCATATGAGTATACTCTTTATACAAAATGATTTAATTTACAAGGGACATGATAAAGTTATGCTTGAGAATTTTAAAAGATCAATGATGCTTGACTTTAAAATGTCTGATCTTGGGTTATTGTACTTTTTTTTTGGCATAGAAGTAGTGTAATCTATTGGTGGAATATTTATTTGTCAAGAAAAATACGTAAAATAAATTTTAGACAAGCTTCAATGAACAATTGCAATCCGGTCACGAAACCATCAAATGTTGGATTGAAGCTTGCAAAAGATCCTGAAGGAAGGAGGATTAACGGCACTCTCTTCAAACAAATTGTTGGAAGTTTGATGTATTTGACAACAATAAGGTTAGACGTCATGCATGCAATAAGCTTGATTAGCAGATACATGGAGAGTCTAAAAGAATTGCATCTTTTAGCTGTAAAACGAATCCTTAGGTACTTGAATTTGTGTTGTTTTATAGAAAGGAAGAAAAGTCATATTTGATTAGGTTCTTTTATAGTGATTATGATGGAGATTTTGATGATTGAAAAAGTACTTTGAGTTATGTTTTTATGTTAAGTGCAGGTGTGGTCTCATGGTTATCAAAGAAGCGATCAATTGTCACCTTATCAACTTCACGTGCTTCTCAAGCAATTTGGCTAAGGAATATTTTAGTTGAGCTACGTCTCAAACAACAAGAAGTAACAACAATTTATTGTGATAACAATTCAGCTATAATTCTAACGATATCCATTATAGTCACACAAATGATTGAACTCCAACGATATCCAATAAATGAGTTAAGAGAACTCTACAATTTTTGTAGAGAGGGTAATTAAGAAGTACTGACCCTTGATCTTAATTAAGTTTATTTATAATAGTTTTTGGACCTTTCAATATTTTAATTAAAATAAAATTTTAATTCTAATTTCAATTAAATTTAAACTTAAATTTAAATTTAAAGTACAAGTACTTCCAATTGAATACCACTTGGGCTCAATATGATCACATATCTCATATTGATTTAAAGTTTATCAAACTTTATAATCAAGTTTAACTTGATTAAAACACCTTTTTCCTTCAACCCTTTGTTTGTGTATGACACATTAGGTTTGATAATCAAATCTAACTTGATTAAAACATTTTTTTCTCTTCAACCCTTGCTTTGTATATGATGCATTGGGTTCCTAAATACATCAGTAATAAATATAAATTTTAAACCTAAATCATATTTATGATTATCTATCTTTAATCCTCTAATTAAATAATTTATGTCCATTGATCAAGAATGACATCTAATATCACATCATGACCACTCAAATATTTAAAAATATCAAGGTGATTTTTACTATTCTTTTTATGCTTGATTTTTTGTATAATTCAATCTTTTCATCACATAATGTTCCAATTAGATACAAAACATAAAATTAATATCTACTATATTTGAGTCTAATTATGATAGTTCTTTGTCATTAGTAATTCATTCGATTAATGACATTTGAAAACTATCTTCAAAGTGTTATTCTGTCTTGACCAAGGATTTCTCGAATAAATATTAATTGAAAATAATAGAACATTCTCCCTAATTATTTTATAGTGATGAATCATATATCAATCACTTAACTACTTCTATATAGTTCATATTATATCTAATGACTACGGACTGAACTATTATTGACTAAAACAAGTTATAAGTAGCATTGAAAGATGACAATCTCTATAGAAGATAACTTTGGAAATCTGAAGTTAAATGATTACTTATACAATTATCACAGTAAGAATTTCTGTAGATATACAAGTTATGTTAAATGGGTTTCTTATATAGAGTTAGTTCTGTGAACTTATTTTCTAACAAGCACTTATAAATCAAGATCGCCACTTCCTTCATAAGGAAGAAACATAACATTTTTAGTCTTTTTTTTCATTCTATAAATGTCTAGTCTCAATAAAATAATAATTAAAAATAATTTAGAGATAATACATAAATGTAATATAAATTTCATAATTATGAACTCATCATAATTTTATTTGTAATGTATATTTGCCCATAAATTTTTATCATATGCATGTAAATATGTACAATATAAACAATGTATTTGAATAATTATGTCAGTACACTATAGCATAATAATTGACTGTAGGACATAAAACAACAAAAACGGGAAGCTAATTTCAAATCTTTGGTCTGGTCATGGAGTACATGCATGAGATAGAAAGTATCTCTAGTAAAAAACCAAAATATGGTTTCCCATAAGGGAAGTAATAAATTCCAAAAACCCAACATAACTTGGATATGGAAAACTTTGGGTGGTTTATTATAATGCTAAACAAGGAGGAGTTACTTCTAGTACCTTAGCAAGATCGTCAACTAGTTATTTCAGTTGCCCTGTAAGAAAAGTGACGAGCCTCTGTAGTTTTGGAACGACCTGTTTTGCTTGCTTTAACTCTGCACCTTGTTGCTTCGATAGATCTTGAAGCTAAGAATTCATTGCATAAGGAAACAAGATTTCATTAGTGAATTGATCTCTTCCCTTATTACTATATAAAGATGTTTCATGCGAACAATTTGTTTCCTCACAAAGCTCATACTTTGCATTCAGGTAAGTGATCCTGCAGCGTTTGATGAGCTAAGAATAGCAAGACTCACTGTTTATCTGATTCTTTCTCGACATTGGAATCAGTGGTGGGATGTGATTAGATGTTTCTTAATTTACACTACTATAATTCCTGCTTCTCCTGTCTTTTTCCTAAGATAGGCACCGATAAAACACCAGTTCCTTGAATGTTAAACAGTTTGCTGCCACTTTCGGACACAACTTGACTGTGCTTGGCTCAACAACGGAGCACAAGTAGACTTTATCTTCAAGCCATCATATTTGAATTTACATAACAATTTCGTTCAAGGAGCAGACCGTGTCTAACATTTTATAAGTTTTGGGCAAAATAAAAAAAACGTTCCAATAAATTGACAATATATGAATATGTAACTTTAAAAACATATTTTTATTATTAAGGAGGCTATCTTAAGTCCCTTGTTTGTGACACAACTTAAGAATCTAACAAGCTGCATTAATTCTTAAAGTTAAGATTCAAAGAACAACTCAAAATAAATCAAATGAAAAAAAATGTAAAGAAAAAAAAGAGAACTAAGGGGATTTATCTCATTTTGCTCTTTATAAGTTTCAAGAGTAACCTGGGCCTATTTCGCCTCATGTTACTCTTTATGATGGTCCATAGTGGGTTTTATTTTGTTTCTTTTTTTTCTTTATAAGGATTAAGAGTGAAGCCTATTTTATTCTTCATAAAAGTGACCCCTGAATGGGTGTTCTCCCTACCCTTTGCTAGGGCCGAGCCTCTAAGGAGGTAATGGGCTTTAGAGTTTGACAAATAATAAAATATTCGATTGTACATATGTGATTACAAGTTTTAGATCGGAAACCAAGTAAAGCCTTACCATTGGGCTTGGAATTTTAGAAGCATGCAGAGGACATATAAAATTAGTCTTCTATTAATTTTCATAATTTTCTACATTTAATCTTAGTGGTTTACTTAGCACCAAGTCTTCCAAAATTAGTTTCCTTCTTCTTTCAAATCTCTAATATGATTCTATATTATCTAAATTGTTTCCTAACAATACTAGGAGTTTTTTTTCAAATTTTTGGTGTGATTTATATTGTCTAGGCTATTTCTTAATAGTTTTAGTCTTTAGGAGCTTTCTACTATAAATAGGAGTTATAAAGTGTATTTTTTGGTCATGTGATTAAGAAATAAAAGTTCAGACTTTTTCTTCACAAATTTGAAGTTGATTTTTTCGTTTTATGTTAGTCTTTATACCTTTGTGGCCGGTGACACCCTTGAGAGCTTTAATTTATCAACAAATGAATTAAGTGCTTAGCTTTATCAGCTGTCGTGGTATTCTCTTGGTTTTTCGTTTCCATTTTCAATATTTTTCATTTATTCAAGTTAATCGACTAACGTCCCGTGCTTTTGTTCTCGCAACTTCAATTGATGTGCCTAGTTTATACATCAACGACTAACCTACGACACCAAATTTCTGCAACTTGCCCCTTGAAAATCGCAAAATGGCAGGCTCACGGAGAGTGACCACAAGGGAGAAACATGGAGACATGGGTTTGACTAAAGCCTGCAATATTAGAATCCAACCGTGATCAAATCACAGGTTTAGTGGAAAATATTTTTTTTTTCGGATTCTTAGTGAATCCCGATAATTGTAAAACTGAATAAAATATGAAACGATTTTGAAATCGTATCTTGTTCGCTTTTCTACTGAAAAATCTTGGAAACTTTTTTCAATTAATCAATCCCGAGCTGTTTAAGTGTCTAGCCTCTGATGATATCCACAGAACAATTTTCAAACTGCTTTGAGAGGAAAAAAACAAAAGTGCTAGCTTCTAAAAGCTTTTCCCGTTTAAATAGAAAATTCATAAGAGTCTTTTATTAAAATTAAATTCTTTAACTATAATTAAAATCAAATTATAATTATAATTAATTTAATTTTAATAAAATCAAATATCTCATATTTGATCCCCAAAGTTTCTCAAACTTTATAATCAAGTGCAACTTAATTAAATTGATTTTTCTTTTACAAATTGCTCTTTGATGTGTGACCCATTAGGTTCCTAATAAATTGACATTGATTATAAATTATAATTATAATTCACAATTAGAATTAGATAAGTTAAAACCTCTTTTAATTTATCTTTAATTCTCCAATTAAATAATTCATAATCATAAATCATAATTGACGTCTAACAACATGTCATGATTACCCAAATATTAAGAATGTCAATGTGATTGACTTAACCTGTCCATGCATGAGCATCCAATATTCTAATTGGACAGAGTATGAATATAGTGTAGACTTTTATCATCCAATCATGTTTGTTCTTGTTAATTAGTAATTAATTTATAATTGAAATTTGAAAACACTTTTTTTAGATGTCAATTCACTCTGGCCAAAGAATTCCGTAAATCATTACTAATCAAGAACAGTAGAATATTCTCTCTAATTGTTTTAAAGTGACGAATTCTATATTGACTTACTCAACTATCTACATATGGTTTCTACTGTATCCAATTACTATCGACTGAATTATCCTAGGATGAATCATAAGTAGTATCAAAACACATTAATTCCTACACTAGATGCCTTAGTAATCTTATGTCTGAGGATCAATTATACAACCATCATTATGAGATAATTCACAGACACACAAGCAATATTCCTTTTGGGATTATCATATTCGGTTAAGTTCAATGAATTATTCTCTAATAATCACCCACACATTAATTTAAGTATCTCTATACTTTAATTTATATGATCAATTACTTTCTTCATAAGAAAGAAACATAATGTGTACTAGTTTTACCGTTTCAACAATATCCTATCTCGATGAAACTACAACTAAGAATATTTAGGAATAATACATAAGTGTAAATTGAATCTCTTAATTATGATCTCACCATAATTTCAATTACACAGTAATTATTCTAAGGATTTTATCTTTAGTATTAAAACATAAAATATTAATACATAAAGATAAAGAATGCCTTTATTAATAATTGTCACTTAACTACAACAAAATCGATTGGCTGTAGGGCATAAACGAATATGCACAAGATGTCACCTTTAAGCTTGTTCAGAAGCACTTATGGCGTAAGCAATACTCAGGCCAACACCATTCTCAAACAGCTTCATCATTAGCGTAGTAAGAGAGTCTTTTTAGTCCCTCGAGTTGACTTAATTACATTTTAGTCCCTCAATTTTTGCATTACATTTTTGTCCCTCAAGTTTTGCATAATTGCATTTTGGTTCCCTAAGTTTGCTATAATTACATTTTGGTTCCTCAGGTTTGCCATAATTACATTTTAGTCCCTCAAATTTGCCATAATTATATTTTGTTCCCTTAGGCTATCACAATTACATTTTAATAGCTCCAGTTTTCCATAATTACATTTTAGTCGCTCAAGTTTTCCATAATTACATTTTAGTCTCTCAATTTTGACATAATTACATTTTTATTCCCTTAAGTTTGCCATAATTACATTTTAATCCCTCAATTTTATCATAATTACATTTTTGCCCCTCAATTGTGACATAATTACAGTTTAGTTCCCCAAATTTACCATCTCTATTTTATACTTGTATAAATTTCCTAATTTAAAAATTTTCAACTAATTCTTGTTAATATATTTTAAACACAAATCATATGATAATTCAAATAAAAATTTACCTTGATAATTTATCGTTATTTCATTTCGCATATATGATAGTAAATTACTCTTTGTTTTTATTTTTATTTTTTATAAGGTATTGAAATTTTCTCTTTGTTGTTTTCCTCTATCGCAAGTATATAATTTTCATGGATATATCTTTGTGATATATTGTCGAATTATTGTTGTTATACTATACTTGTCTCCTTCTTCCTGTTCCATATAGGAGCTTTTATTCTTTTTCTAATTCAATTGTGTTATAACTATTTTATATGATGTTGCCTACAAAGTATTTATCTGTAAGTGAAATTGAAAAAAAAGAGAAAAGTAGAACAATTAATAGAATTTCAAAAAGGATCTATTAATAAATTCATTAAAAGAGTAGGTTTCTTTAGTGAGAATAGTGGAAAATTAGGTGAAGGTAGTTTTGAAAAATATAAAAAAATTTTAAGTGATGAAATTCGTATTCATAAGAATGTTAGTAATTTGAGTGAGCACGACCATATGCTAAATACATCCAATTTAAGAAATTTAATGGCAAACGAAAAACTAATCCCTATGTTGGATAGTTATGATCCTAAAAATTGGGATAATCTTGATAACAAAGTAAGGGACATATTAGCTGAAAAAAGACCTATAAGAGAATTAGATCTTGTGTTTCCTTTAGACAATACCTCTCAGACATTTTTCATATTCTTATTATTATAGAAAATCGAGTAATGGAGAGATTAGTGATAGAAAATAGTTAGGTTACCATAAACATATAGATAAAGTATATTGTTTTTATTGTAAGTTGTTCAAATATAACAGCAATTACTACATTAGTAAATAATAGATTTAGAGATTGCAAGCATCTTAGTGATAAACTCAAAGAATATAAGAATAGTATTAAGCATAAGATTAATATGAGGATTTGCAATGACTTAAGAGCAAGATTGAACAAAAACCAAAAAATTGATAATGATTTGCAACAAGAAATTATAAAGAAAAAGAATGTTGAAGACATGGTTTGATAAGAATGGTTCCTATTATGAATTGCTAAATATCGTTTATCTTTTTAAGGACTGAATGAGAAAATTTACCAAGACAATAATGGTAATTTTTTGGGATTGAATGAGATGATTGTTGAATTTAATATAATAAAGCAAGATCATATTAGACACATTCAAAATCATGAAATTCATTATCATTATCTTGGTCACAAAATTTAAAATGAGTTGAGTTCTCTTTTGGCTCATAGTGTTAGAAATTGTATCATAAGGATCATTAAAGAGGTGAAATACTTTTCTGTTTTTCTTGATTATACTCTATATTTGAGCCATTGAGAACAAATGCGTGTTAGTATTGAATGTGTAAATATGATAAATAAAAAATAAAAATAGAGGAGTATTTTAGAGTTCTCAAAGGTAGATTACACATTTGGATTGATATTTTCAATTAATTATTCATTGCATTTAAGTCTCTTGATCTTAATGGCTATAACGTGAAGGAATTGACAATTTTCAATGAATTATTAAATATATTTAAGTCTCTTGATCTTAATGTCTATAATGTAAGGGGTTAAGGTTATGACGATTATCCTTATATGAAGGGAAAATACTAAAGAGTTCAAAAGCGATTGCTTAATATAAATGTGAGAGTATTATATATGTAATGTTCTTATCATAATCTTAATCTTACTCTTAGTAGTATAAGACATTCTTGTGTAAAAGTCCATTCATTTTATGGAGTTGTGCAACATATATACGCATTATTTTTACGTTCTCTTAAAAGGTAGAATGTTTGAGTTGATAATATTTTAGGCTTAACCATGAAATCATATTGTCTAACACTTATTGGGAGAGTCAAATAAAAAGTATTAAAGCTATTAGATTTCAAGCTCCTCAAATAAAATTGGCTTTGATGGAATTATCTAGATCTCGTGATGATGCTAAGTCAAAAAGTGAAGTGGAAAGTTTGGTTATTGTATTTGAGACTTCTGAGTTTTTATTTGGTATAATATTTTATTTGCTATTAATATAGTGAGTAAAAAGTTGCAATTTAAATTTATGTGCATTGACGCTACCATAGAGTAATTATAAGGTGTGATGACATTTTTGAAAAATATAGAAACAAAGGGTCTGCCTCTCATATGAATATTGTCAAAAGTCTTGAACATAAGATGAATATAGAGCCTATATTTTCAACTGGAGGTTGTATTATTAAAAAAAGATAATTTGATGAAAATGATCATAATGAAGAAATATAATCAGTTAAGGATTCCTTTAGAGTTAGTTAGTTACTAATTATTACGGATATGACAATTGATTCGTTGAAAAATAGACTTGAACAATTAACAACATTTAAAATTATTTTTGGACTCTTATTTGATTCAAAGAAGTTGAGGTCTTTGAATGATAATCAACTAGGAGAATATTGCACTAATTTTACAACAAATTTTCTTATAATAATGTATCGGATGTAAATTTAGATGATCTTTTTTTTAAATTAAAAGTGTTGCAAATGATCTTGCCAAATAAGTTAATGCTAACATATCTAAAAGAAGTTTTTTAGAGTTCAAATTATTGAGAACTTACTTGAGATCATCAATGTTACAAGAAATGTTGAATTGTTTAGCCATTTTATTTGTCGAGAAAGATATGTTAGACAATATTAAACTTGATACAATTAGTAATGATTTTGTATATAGAAATGTGTAGAGAAATCATTTTTTATGATCAACTGTGTGCTTATTAGTAAAATTCTCTTAATATTTTGCAATATGATATCACCGTTTGATTGTTGCTACTACCATTTTATTATTATTGCTACTATTTTTAATAATTTTATTGCTGTTAAAATTTGCAAGATATTATTAGTTGTTATTACAATCGGAATAAATACGAAGCGACCTAATTTCCACTTCTGATTGCGTGATAAAAAACCAGTGGGTTTCTTGGAAAAATCGGTCAATTTTCTTAAAAAACCGGTTAAGTGTTAACGCTTGTGGGACCCAGTAGAGCAGAGTTTCTTCCTTTCTGCGCATGCGCATGAGGTGGCCTCTTGAACACCAGCCTACGTAACTCCATGTAACGTACCTCCTTGTCATTGTGAATCTATCTATAATATGTAATGCACCATTACAGATTATAGATTTTTAAGAAATATATTTCAAAAATCTTTTGAATTTTCAATAATTTTTTTCTTGTCAAGTTTTTTACGTGACCTAATTAATAAATTATATTTTTCAAAGTTTTTATTTTTATTTATCTCTTTATAGTTTAATTAAAAATTTTATTTTAATTATTATGTTAAAAATAAATTATTATTTTTATCTTTAAAAATATTAAATTTATTTAATCTCACTAATAAATTATATTTTTCAAAATTTACAGTCTTTATTTATCTCCTTATATTTTAACTGAAAATTTTAAATTATTATTGCTAAAAATAAATATTATTTTATCATGAATTTTTTTAATAAATTGAATTATTAATCAGTATATAGAAGTAATTTTATTTAAGATAATTTAAGAATGTGTTAAACTTTAAAGAAGTATATTTAAAGTATATTAAAAAAGAAGTTAGAATAAAGTTATTATCCTTTTTAGTGACTAGAATAAAGTTATTGTCCTTTTTATTGACTTTCTTTAAGCATACTACAATTTTTATGAGTTTTTAAATAAATGATAATATAGAAATATAATTTATTGTTATTATTTTAAAATTTATTTTAGATTCAGTTTTAGTTTGAAATATTATATTTATTGTTAGTTTATTATATATTTGCATTATTATTTTATTTTTATTTCAATAAAATATTTATTTTATATTATATTTTATTTATTTTTATAATTTTTATTTCTATTTATTATATACTAATTTTATAATGATTTAATACTGGTTGAATCTTTAAGCTTTAAAATTTTTCTTTGATTGATTCAAGGTCTAGTACAATTTTTCAAATATTACTTATGACTTGAGTCGCTTACATATATAGACACTAAATTTTAATAATAAACTTTTAACTTTTACATATTTATATAATATTAATTTATTGAGAAATTTTATAATTTATCCCTGTCCTACAAAACAAAAATGCAACATTATGTAATTTCTATTTATTTATATGATATAATTACGATACATATTCAAACTTTCTTCTTATATTAATTTTATGATAAATCAAATTTAAGAAAAAGTAAATTAAAAGAAAATTAAAATTTTTATTTTAAAAAATTATCTTTTTATTGGATAGATTTAGTTTTATTTAATTAATCCTTTATCTTATATTTACAGATGACATTAAAATATTAACTGTTCTTCAATAATTAAAGAGTAAATGCTCGTACTCCAAACGATTGAAAGGTCAAACCCGTACTCCTTTATCATCACCCCCTTTCACTTTCAATATTGATGCTTTAGCCTATCTTTTTTCTCCTCTTGCACACCAAACAACTTCTTCTGCAGCTCAACAAAGCTCGCGTCTTTCCTGCCCTCCTGCTTCAAATCCTCGGAATAACATCAGCCGGAATCATCACCCCAACCGCATTCCTTGCCGACCCTTTTTCCGTCGCGGATGAAGTCGCCTTCGTGGTCATGAATTTATTCCCACACAGCACTCACATTGTCATGAATGCTATTCAAAATTAATTATTTTATTAATTAATCGAATAATTTCAGTAAATTAACTAATTTTTACAAATAGGGGGCTCTATTTTTACTTTGCCAGGACCTATAAAATACTAAGAACGACCCTAAGTTCATACCAACTTTTGGTTCTTTTTATTTCGATTTTCGACTATTGTGCGTGGGTTTTGAATTTCCTAAAAAATAGCTGGTTTTAACATTTTTACTAAACTGTTAGTTGAAAATCAGAACATGATTGTAGGATTTTTTATTCTGATTTGTTTCAACCAGTTTGTATCCTGAACGTCTTGAATTCTATTGTCCAAGGATTATTTAATATACTTCAGATATTTTGGGATACCGAAGTTCACTTAAGTGAACTACAAGCCAAAGAAAGTAACCTTACTCTGTTTCCATGTTTAGCTTGTTTCTGGCACTGCCTCCTCTTAAAAGCTCAAATTCAGCCTGTTGTTTTGCATGATCAAAAGCCTCCATCCATTTTTTAGCCTCTCCAGCAGTAGCACAAGCGAGTTGATTTGTGTGAATTTAAAATATCATAAATCTACTGTGTGTTTCAGTCAGAATATCAATGTGGAAGTAAGGGAGTTGATTTGTAAGTGGATAGCCATAGAAGGTACTTGGGGATGCTGTCGGTTATAGCTCGAGATAAAGGGCATGCCTTTCAGTATATTGTTGATCGGGTTTCAAAGAGAACTAATGACTGGAAGACTAAATAATTGAGTAAAGGGGGAAGAGATGTCTTGATTCGAACTGTGGTCCAAACTATTCCAAACTATCTTATGTCCCGTTTCTTACTTCCTAAGGGGGTATGTGATAGTATTGAGAAGCTCTTTAATGCTTTTTATTGGAGTTCAGATGGGATGAATGGTGGTATTAAATGGCAAAGGTGGGAGTTATTGTGCAAGGCTAAGGAAGAAAGAGGCTTGTGTTTATAGATAAGAATACAAGTCAACGTTAGTTACCGGTTGACTGTTATGTAACACCGTCATTTATTAAATATAACTTGTATAGTTACCTAGGGTTTGGAGCTGGTCATGTA
>JAOSBN010000123.1:31346-51823 GCA_027563595.1 Erythroxylum suave
ATTTATTAAATATAACTTGTATAGTTACCTAGGGTTTGGAGCTGGTCATGTATATATACTCTCATATCCACGATCAACACAATCTTGAGAAACTTTACTTCTGTTTAGTGTTTTCGAAGATTACATGAATTTAATTTGGCTTTGCTTTCAAAACAGGGATGGAGATTGCTTCAAAATCCAAATTCTTTGGCTGCTATGGTATTAAAGAATAAATACTTTTCGAGATGTGATTCTTCTCATGAAGATAGATGGGTGTGGAGTTTAGAGAGACATGGGCGTTATACTGTGAAGAGTGGTTATAAGGTTGCGGTTGATGTGGGTAGACAAAATGATGGGCAGCCGGATGTGACGTGGTGGGTCGTTGGGAAGTTGAAAGTGCCTTTAAAGGTTAAGCATCATATGTGGAGGTGCTTAATGGATCCTCTCTCTTGTAATGCTATTTTTTTTTTCTTTTTTGTATACAAAGGAAGCTAAGACAAAGGTAGCGTTAACCAAAACTGATTAGGCTTCCGCCGGGGAGGGGGGGGCGGGAAGAAGGTGAGCACATGTAATGCTACTTTGAAAAGACAACATATCGTTGAAGATACTTCTTGTCCTTTGTGTGATTGTTCATTGGAGACTGTTTCTCATGTATTTTTGGAATGTGAAAGAGCAAAAGATTGTTGGTTTCGGTCTTCAATGGGATGGCGTGCCTGGAGCTCAGTGAAAGAATTAATTTTGGCTTTAAAGCATATGGGTAAATCTTGTTTGCAGGAAGGTTTAATGCTTCTTTGGGGAATATGGGAGGCTAGAAACAAGAAATTGTGGGAAGCTAGAAATCAGCCCCCTGCTGATATTGTTTATAGTTCACAGCAACGGTTGCATGAATGGTATGTTGCTAATTCCCTGCCAAATAAAATAAGGTGCAGCAATGGCATAACTACACTATGGAAACCACCACCTTTGCACTATTTAAAGTGTAATTTTGATGTGGCGACTAGCCAAAGTGACTTTGGATTTGGAGCTATTCTACGTGATCGACATGGAATGTGCTTGGCGGGTTTGATGAAGAGTACAGGTTGTGAAGACCCATGCATTGGGGAAGCATTGTGTTTCAAAGAGGTCCTTAGCTGGGTGGAGGATTTTAGAGCCATAAAGGTAATTTTTAAATTTGATTGTCTTGTTTTAATTCAAGCTTTAAAACAAGATGGTTTTGATTTATCTTTTTTTGGCTTGATTGTTCAAGATTGTAAGACTCTTTTGTAAGAGTTCGTTGATGTTTCATATGTTTTTGCTAAGAGATCAGAGAATCAGGTAGCTCATACGGTTGCAAAGGCTTCTGTTTCTATGCTTGGTCTACAATGGGGGGTATGCCCTCCTTCTTTTCTGTATGAGATATTAACTTATGATTTCAATAATATGGGTATATGACACACCCAATCTCATTATAAAAAAAAGAAAAGAAGATATTTTGGGATGCCAATATAATTTACACAATGGACGTTTTTATATTTGATAAATAGAGTAATTTAGTGTTTATTTCATTTAATTAGTTATTATCTTATATTTACGGATGATATTCTTCCATAATTAACGATTAAAAGCTCACAATCCAAACGATTGAAAGGTCACGCTCACACCCACACCCACACCCACACTCCTTTACCATCACCCCTTTGGCCTTTTCACTTTCATTGATGCTCTAACCTCTCTTTTTTCTTCCTTTTACATACCAAACAACTTCTTCTACAACTCAACAAAGCTCATGCCTTTCCTCGCCGTCGTCTTCAAATCCTCGGGAATAACAACAGCCGGAATCATCAACCCCACTGGATTCTTAGATGACCCCTTTTTTTTTGTCGCGGATAAAGAGCTCATGAATATCTTCACGACAGCACTCATATTGTTATGATCGCTATTGCCTTTGCTCTTAACCTTGTTGAGTTGAGACGACTTTCTAGGGCTTGGACTTTACGAGGGTTCGTGAAGCAGTGGAGAGTAGCTCGATGCAAGGGGAATGGCGGAGAAATTATAAAGAGGCTACGGAGGATCGTAAATTGAAGGAACTGTACCGAGAAGCCAGCGTTGTTGCTAACCGGAAAGTGTTCAGCGAACAGAACAAAACCAATGAGAAAATGAGATATTAATGCAATGGAAGAGCCACGAAACAGATAAAAAGAAGTAAATTAATTTTATTTATCTTTCTATAATATTATTTAATTATTGTATTTTATTTTAGATATGTCAAATTATAAAAATATTAATTCAAAATAAAAATATCCTCTTTTCAAAAATCATTAATTGCGGGAAGAACGTCAAAGAAGCGTGGACCATTATACCATTTTATGATCTTAGTTATCCTTTCAATTAAATAATAATAATAATAATAATAATAACATCATCATCATGATTAGTCAATTTAAAATGAAAATTTCCTCTTTTAAGAAATCATTCATTACTATTATACCATTTTAAGATCTTATTTATCATTTCATAATAATAATAATAATAATAATAATAAATATTTATTATTATTTTGTCTAGTTTTTTAAAACAATCTATACCTTAAGTTTTTTTATAACATTTCATTACTTAAATTGATTAAAAATTTGAATGTGAAAAATTTAATTGATTAACTTTTTATTTTGATTTATTTTATTAATTATTTTACTAAAAGTTAATTACTTTATTAATCAATCAATTAATTTAATAAATTAACTAATTTTTATAAATCACTATAAATTACTTAGTTTTTATTAATAATTTTTAAATTAAAATTTAACTTTTTATTGGACAAAATAAGTTCTTTCTTTAATATTCTTAAATTCTTTAATTTAATTTAACTTTTAATGTACAACATTTTTATAACAGCCTATAAATCTTTAAACCTTATACCTTTTATCTTAATTTTTGATTGATTTTTATAACATCAATTTTGTAACATTATTCAACAACAAACACGCATTAAGAAATAAGCACACTCTTTTTCTTTATAACAGGAACTTTTTATCATTTTGATTAAGTGAAAGAAGTTTGTCAAAATGATAGCAACGGGGCATTCAACATTCAACATTCAACATGCAATTTTCAATATTCATTCAATAATGGCATACAAAAGTACTACACTGCTACTTATCAAAAAATGGCTCCTTGAATTTCTCTGTGATTAGATGTGCTTGTTGGGCTTAGGAAATTATACTACACAGCATCCAGTAAAAAGTCCGGGTAAAACACGAGAACCACAAAATGCAGTAACACGTAGTTAAGTAGGGAGGCTGTTTTCCAAGCTTAGAAAATTAAAGAATCAGGTCTTTAAGTAGTCTAGTTGAGTGAAGTAGTGAACATGCTTGCAGTAGCTCAGTAACCCTGAACCATCTCTGCAAAAATGGGATCAGCATCTGTATCCCCTTCAGTGCTTGTAACCTACTTAACTCTGGGATCTACAACGTTGTTTCCCAAGAAAATTGGGACTCCAGCTTTCTATGTCACTCGTTCTTCCACTTCCCTAAACCAGCCTACCAAGGTTTACTGCGGAAAATATGAACCTGAGAGCGCAAGTCCTACAACAAAAAGAACATTACCAGGGCCAATGAAACTGCCCATCATTGGCAATTTGCATAACTTGGTTGGTTCACTACCACACCATGATCTTAGAGACCTTGCTAAAGAACATGGACCCATCATGCATCTGCAGCTCGGCGAGGTTTCTACGGTTGTTGTGTCATCAGCTGAATTAGCTGAAGAAGTACTGAGGGTGCAAGATATCTCCTTTGCTCAGAGGCCTAACTTATTAACCCCCACAATTATGACCTACGGTGGTTTAGACATTGCCTTTGCTCCATATGGTAAGTACTGGAAGCAAATGAGGAAAATTTGCATGACAGAACTCTTGAGTCCTAAAAGGGTCCAGTCCTTCACTTCTGTTCGTGACGATGAGGTCAAGAACCTAGTCGAATCGGTCCGATCCTCTGCAGGAAGTCCGATCAATTTTAGCCAAATGATGTGCTTATTGGCAAATAAAGTAGTTTGCAGATCAGCACTCGGTAGCAAGTGCTCAGAGGATAAGCAAGAGGCAGTTGTCGAATTTGTGAAGAAAGGGACAGAGCTGGCTAGTGGGTTTAATATAGTTGATGTGTTCCCTTCATTGGAGTTTCTTGAAGGAATTACTGGGATGAAAGCTGAAATTTTAGCCCTTCAAGATCAGTTGAGCCAGGTATTGGATACAATCATAGAGGAGCACAGCGAAAGATTGAGGACTACAGGTAAAGGTGGTGGCGAATCAGGAGAGGATGATCTTCTCGATGTCCTTTTAAGGCTTCAGGAGTCTGGCAACCTTCAGTGTCCTATCACTAGAAACGGATTAAAAGCCGTCATTCTGGTTAATTTTCTTGTTTCTTTCACTAGTAAAATCTTATCAAAATCAAACCATAGAAATTTCATAGTTGATAATCTGTTTCCGTATATTTAATTTTAAGAATGTCTCTTTCAATTCGTGAACCTTGATATGAAAAATCAGCCTGATAAATGACTTGGGCAGGAAATGTTCGTTGCTGGAACTGATACTTCCTCAATAACATCTGAATGGGCTATGGCTGAAATGATGAAAAATCCTCGCGTGTTAAAGAAAGCACAAGCCGAAGTAAGGCAAACCTTCAGAGGAAAGAAAGCGATCACAGATACAGATGTTGAGGAATTGAATTATCTGAAGGAAGTGATAAAAGAAACACTAAGGCTACACCCACCACTGCCATTGTTGCTTCCAAGAGAAAGTAGAGAAACTTGTGTGGTTAATGGGTACGAAATACCTGCCAAAACCAGAGTACTGATTAACGCATGGGCACTTGGAAGAGACCCCAAGTATTGGTCTGATGCAGAGAGGTTCATACCAGAGAGATTTGATGATGGTAGACTGGATTTTAAAGGACAGGACTTTGCGTTCATACCATTTGGAGCAGGAAGGAGGATATGTCCGGGTATGCATTTTGGCCTCTCAAACGTGGTGCTTCCACTTGCTCAATTACTTTACCACTTTGAGTGGAAGTTGCCGGACGGAACTTCGCCGCAGAATTTAGACATGACCGAGAAGTTTGGAGCAACAGTTGGTAGAAAACACAGTTTGATGTTGATTGCCACCCCTACAGATGATGTCTCAGACCAACACGCGGAGACCATGGAAGTTCTGATATAAGATAATGACTTGAGAGTTAACTGGAAAACTACTCCACGTATGTCAATTACTAAAATGAAAATGTGGCCATGCAATCTCTGTATAATTATTATAAATAAGAAAGAGTAAGATTTAATCAGCATTCGATTCCCCAGGGAGCAATAAGTTTCATCTCCCATTTGACTTACAAGGTCTAACGGATACTTTCAAATTTACTCACCTACGAGGAAACAGTAAGGCCATATTCAAATCAGGGCATTTCCAACCCACCTCTAAAATAGAAGAGAAATGTTATTTTGGAAGAGAAATACACTTCATCCCAACGCCAAGTTCTCTTTTTTTAAGGAATGCTACAGTATTATACCAATTATTCCACTTATATAGGGAATGAATATAAATTTTTTTTTTAATTTTTGGAAAGTCAAGATTACGCAATTAATATATAAAATATTACATTACAACTTTTTCGAAACTTGATGATATTATTACCATATCTTTGAATCATTTTTAAAGTTGCTTTATCGCAACTATCATTGTTGTAAAAATGATTGACTTCTAACAGTATGTAACGAATGAGTTGAGAGAATTTTATAAGTTTTGTAAAGAGGGTTAAGTAAGAAGTGTTAGTTCTTTTAATCCTAATTTTTATAGTTGGTTTTAAACCTTTCAATAATTTAATCAAAATAAAATGCTAATTCTAATTTCAATTAAATTTTAATTAGAATTACAATTACTTTTAATTAAATACCAATAGAGCTCAATAAAACTTTACAATCAAGTCTAATTTGGTTAAAATATTTTTTCTCTTTAACCCTTTCTATGTATATGACACATTAAATTTTAGATAGATTGGTAATAGATATAAATTTAACCCTAAATCATACTTATGATTATATACATACAAACATTTGCCAAAAAAAACGTTTTTTATATTTAGGTTATGTTTGGATCGACAGTGCGGTAGGGATAAATACTTATCCACTGCAGTTTCCAAACGTAGTCATATGTTTAGATCTGTGGTGAACAACCGGAGATTGGAGGAAAATATGCTGCTACTGCAGAAATTGATAAGTAGAAAGATGATTGTGGTAGAAAAGTACTTCTGCAGTAAAAATTCTACTTTCCATTAATAACCTTATGATAATTATTATTTTTCATTATATCTTCAACTAATAGAAAGCAAATCCAACGTATTTTATTTATATTTTTCTTATTTTAATTTAATAATTTAATATTTACAATTTGAATTTATATAACTAATAATATATTTTTATGAAATATTTTATTTACTAAATTTATTTTATTTATATTTTCTTATTTTAATTTAATATTTATAATTTGAATTTATTTGACTAATAATATATTTTTATGAAATATTTTATTTACTAAATTATTTTATTTATATTTATATTTTAATTTAATATTTCATTATTTTGTAATTTTAAATTTATATGACTAATAATATATTTTTTAATTATTTATATAACAATTAGTAGTTTATTATTTTAATAAGCTTTTTAGTCATTTTATCTCTTTTTAGCAACCGCAACCATACTTGTCAAACACCTATTTTCACGTTTCAGCAGTTACTAAAACAACAATCTCAAACACATAAATATTTATTGAGAATAAGCACTTATCATTTCAGTAAGTTATCAACCATCACCGCTTCCTAAAACCAAGCCTTACATGCAAACATAACCGGAGGCAAAGGCTACTTTTGCCAAGATTTTATGATAAAAAAACGAAAATACTAAAAGGCAATAAATCTATTCCACGAGAAGATTGGAATAAATCCTACCGAGACAAAGGAAGAATAGTTAAAATGCACTCCCGCTGCCAGAAGATTGGAATATTTGTTTACTTGCTGCGATCGCACGATTCAATCTCACAAAAATAGTTCGAGGAAAAGCTGGGGAAAATGCACTCCTATTGCCAGAAGATTGGAATATTTGCCTACTTACTGCGATCTCATGATTCAATCTCACCAAAATAGTTTGAGGAAAAGCTGGGGAAAATGCACTCCCGTTGCTAGAAGATTGGAATATTTGCCTACTTGTTGCGATCGCACGATTCAGTCTCACTAAAATAGTTTGAGGAAAAGCTGGGGAAGCCAAAACGGAGTCCATCTTATTCTTAAACAATTATATGATAGCGAAGTAATATAGGCCTATATATTTCGCAAGCAGATTGCGACATTTATAATGTCACTTTAGCATAATTAGCATAGTTTAAAAATTATAAAATATGGGTATAATTGATTTTTTACGTATTACATTTTCGACTGAACATTAAAATGCTCCTTTGTAGGAATTTTTCTAAAACCAACTGTTTAGGGTTAAATCTGCCAACATCAGCCATTCACTAAATACATTCATTAGCATTTTAATATGGCCAAACAACTAAAAGATGTCACTCAGTTAAAAATAGCTGATTAGCTGTTTACCAAATGAGCCTATAGTCTTTTTAGTCTCTCAATTCTGGCTCAACTAAATTATAGTCCCACAATTTTATCATAATTACATTTTAGTCCCTTATATTGGTCATTATTACATTTTAATCCCTTAATTTTTGGTAATTACATTTTAGTCCCCAATTTTGACATAATTATGCTTTGGTCCCTCAAATTTGTATAATTACATTTTAGTCCCTCAAGTTTGAATAATTACACTTTATCCCTCAAATTTACATAATTGCATTTTAGTCCCTTAAGTTTGTCATAATTACATTTTACCCTAAAATTTTACACAATTACATTTTATTCCTTCAAGTTTTTCATAATTACATTTTAGTCCCTCATGTTTTCATAATTACATTTTAGTCCATCAAATTTGTCATAATTACATTTTGTCCCTCAATTTTGACACAATTATATTTTAGTCCGTTAAGTTTATCATTGTTACATTTTAGTCCCTCAAGTTTTTCATTATTACATTTTCATACCTCAAATTTTCCTTTTCTTATATTTGTAACAAGTTTCCTAATTTTAATTTTTTCAATTAATGCTTGTTAGTATCTTTTTAACATAAATGGTAAGACAATTCGAATCAAAATTTATATTTTTCTCATTTCTCAAATATCATAGTAAATTACTTTTTTAATTTTTATATATGATATTAAAATTTTCTCTCTATTGATTTCTTTTATTGTAGATATATAATTACATAGATATGTCTTTGTAATATATGGTTATAGATATATCTTTGTAATATATGGTTAAGTTATTATTGTTCTATTTTACCTGTCTCCTTCTAGTTCTACACAGCTGCTTTTGTTCTTTTTCTAGTCCAATTGTGTTATACTTGTTTTATGTGATATTGCCTAAAAAGCATTTATCTGAAAGTGAAAAAAGGAAAAAAAAAAAAGAAAACAAGTAGAACAATTAAAAGAATCCTAAACAGGGGTTATTAATAAATTTATTAAAAGAGTTGGTTCCTCTAGGAGAATCCTGAGGAATTAGGTGAAGGTAATTTTGAACAACATAAAAAAAATTTAAGTGATGAGATTCATATTCATGAGAATGTTAGTAATTTAAGTGATGAGCTTCATATTTATGATCTTAAAAATTGGAATAATCTTGATAATAAAGTAAGTGTCATTTTAGTTTTTTTTAAAAAGGCTTGTAAGAAAATTGAATCATGTGCTTCCTTTAGATAATACCTCTCAACATTTCATATTCATATTATTCTAGAAAAATGAATAATGGAGAGATTAACAATAGAAAATGATTGGTTTACTCTAAACATATAGATAAAGCACATTGTTTTTATTATAAGTTGTTCAAATTTAATACCAAACGAACGACGTTAGCAAATGATAAATTTATAGATTGTAAGCATCTTAATGAGAGACTTAAAGAACAACAAAACAATGTTAAGCAAATGATTATGAGGCATTGGAATGAATTAACAGTAAGATTGAATAAAAATCAAACAATTGATAAAAGATTTGCAGTAAGAAATTTGATATAATAATATAAGATCATGTTAGACGCATTCAAAATCATGAAATTCATTATTATTAGCTTAATCACAAAATTTAAAATGAGATAATTTCTCTTTTGACCTATAGTGTTAGAGATTCTATCATACGATCATTAAAAAGTCAAAATACTTTATATTATTCTTGATTATACTTTAGATTTGAGTCATCAAGAACAAATAAATCTGACAGCACAATGTGTGAATGTGTTAAATAGAAAAATAAAAATAGAGGAGTACTTTTTAAAGTTCCTGAAGGTAGATGACCCATTTGGCTTAGGACTTTTCAATGACTTAATGAATGCATTTAAGTCTTTTAATCTTAACATCTATAACGTAAGGGGATTGGGATTTTTCAATAAATTATTAAATGCATTTAAGTCTCTTGATCTTACTGTTTATAATGTGAGGGGTCCAGATTATGACAATGGTTCTAATGTGAAGGGAAAACACTTTGAGGCTCAAAAGTGATTGCTTGAAATAAATCTAAGAGCATATTGTCATAATCTTAATCTTACTCTAATGATATGGGACATTCTTATGTTAAAGAAGTTTCATTTTGAGGATTTGTACATTATATATATATATATATGCAATATTTTCAAATTCTCCTAAAGGTGGAAGGTTTTACTTGATAATATTTTAGGCTTAACCATGAAATCATTGTCTAACACTCATTGGGAGAGTTAAACAAAAAGTGTTAAAGTTATTAGATTTCAAACTCCTCAATTAAGATTGTCTTTGATGGAATTATCTATATTTTATGATAACCCCAAGTCAAAGAGTGAATCAAAAAATTTACTTGAGAGTTTTGTGTTTTTATTTGGTATGGTCATATGGTATGATATTTTTATTAGCTATGAACATGGTGAGTAAAAAGTTGCAATCTAAATCTATGTGCATTGGCGCTATCACATAGCAATTAGAAGGTGTGATGGTATTTTTTTTTAGAAATATAGAAATAAAGAATTTGCCTTCAGTATGAATATTGCCAATAGTCTTGCACATGAGATAAATATAGAGCCTATATTTCCAACTAGATGTTGTATTATTAGCAAAAGACAATTTGATGAAATTGTTCATAATGGAGAAATACAATCAGTTGAGGATTCCTTTAGAGTTAGTTGCTTTCTAGTTGTTGTGGATATGACAATTGCTTCGTTAAATAATATATTTGAAAATTAACGACCTTTAAAAGTATTTTTGAATTATTATTTGATTGCAAGAAGTTGAGCATGTTGGATGATAATGGACTAAGAGAATGTTGCACCAATTTTACAACTATTTTTTCTTATGATAATATGTCAAATGTGGATTTAGATTTTTTTATGAATTAATGTTGCTGCAATTGACTTTGCCTAATGAGTTAATGTCATCAATTGAAATTCTTGAATTTGTTGAAGTTGTAGATTGTTATCCAAATGTTTCAATTTTTTATCAAATTTTATTGGTTGTACATGTATGTAACATCAACAGGGATTTTGAGTAAACCTTGTAGAGTGGGTAACTCCTTCACTGCTCGTTGATCAAGTTATGGCTGAAGAGACACTTGTCATAATGGGTATATTGGAGAGGCTGATTAGTTAACTAGTAGAGATTCAATTGACACAAGTATGGGCATCACAAACAACGGAGGTTAGGTAACCTGAGTCATGAGAACGTTTCTTTGAATCCTCTCTAAGTGGCAGTAAAGGTGGATGGTGCTTCCACCTATTTGACTGGGTCAACAAATACCTGATTGATGATTCGCAGTCGAGGGTCAGAAGGTTATGTTGATGGAATGATGTCGAATTTAGCGGAGGGTAGTCTTATAATAAACTAGTGGGAGATTAAAAATTCGGTGGTCATGGCATTCTTGCTTAACACTAGAGCTCCTAATGTCTTGAAAATAGTTCAGTTGCTGAAAATAGTGAAGGATGTTTGGGATACAATTGTTGACATGTATTCTAAACAGGGTCAATGAGCACAAGCATATGAGATTCATTGTCAGCTGCAACAATTGTGGCAAGGGAAGCAGTTAGTCACAGAATACGTGGCAGAACTTACTAGGCTATAGTCTAAGGGAGATTATTTTTTGTTCATTCAGTCCTAAATGTCGAGATGATGCAAAGGAATATCAACAGTTCTTACATATTTAGCAAATTCAATATTTTTTGTATGTGCTTAATCTAGAGTTTAAATTGGTTTAAGTTCACCTTTTTTCACAAGATTATATTCCTCCACTCATCCAGGTGATTTAATTGTAGTTAACAAGGAGGCAAGTATCTTCCACACCAACCTCTTTAAATCAAGCAACTTTTGCCATCTAAAAGGAGGTCGACATGAGAATGTGCTCTTAGAATGGACAAATGAGCACATTAGGCCCAACTGCCTCTTTCCCCCACAACCTGGAAAGATTTGGTAGTTGTGGGGGTGTTGGATGGGTGGGTAGTGGTAGTGGTAGTGGCTCTAAGGGACGTGGTAGGGCTTGTGGTGGTGGTTGGGGTAGTGGACATAGTCGAGGGAAGGCGTCAGCCTAAGCCAACGTTTCTAAGGAGGTAGAAAATGTACCTTAGGCTACATTATATTTTTTTTCTCCAGATGATGTTAAGACTTTGAAACAACTATTGGTGAATAATGAGCCATAATACATGGAAGTACTGCTATCGATTTGGTTAATCAACCCTCCAATTTTTCTACCTTTGCTCAATCAGGTGTTACTGATAATGTTACCCTTGTCCATTCAGCTCCTTGGTATGTTGACACTGGAGTTTCGAAACATATGACTGATGAGTCTTAAGTTTTTTCTGTTTACCATCCTTGTACTCATTTTGAGTTGGTTCATATAGCGAACGATTCACATACCCTTGTTAAAGAAAAGGAACTATTCACTGTACACCGATTTTAGAATTGTACAATGTACTTCATGTCCCGTACGTCCTTTCCTATTAATTTATTATCTGTTAGTACTCTAAGCAAAGATCTAAATTGTTGTGCGATGTTTTGACAAACTTGTTGTATGTTTCAGGAGTTGAACACCAGAGTAACAATTAGGACTAGTAAAGAGCATAATAAGCCATACTATGTAACATCCAGTTTTCGGAATATGCTTAGGTTTAGAATCCTAGATCAAGCATTGCATATACATACATAACATTAGCATTCATACATGAATTGTATTTTGTACACATTTTAAAGATAGTATATGCACTCAATTGACTAATTCCGGTGTATGAAAAATATTAAATAATTATGATGTGATTGCATGAATGTGTGTTGTTTGTGCCTAGAATTTTGTTCTGGATGGATTAAAATTAGTGAATTGGGAATTTATCATTACAATTGGGTGATTAATGAAGTGTTATATGCATCTAGTCTAGGAAAAATGTTCAATGGTAAGACAAATTGATACATGAAAATTTAGGTTGATTATGCCTATGAAATAGTGACATGTGGCACTGGAAATGAGTGACAAATAGCTAGCTAATTGGGTGACAAATGGATAGAATAAATGAGTGACAAATGGACCAAACATTAAGTGACAATTGATAGTTGAAAGATGAGACATATGGCTTGGATCTTAGAATGATAAGTGTCATGCTAAGTGTCCATATTCTCACCATACACCTACACCCACGAATTTCCCACACTTGAAAGACTATTTTGCTTTTGTTCTTGTTGCATTTAGCCTCTCTATCTTCCTTACCACCGACTCACACACACATAATCCTAACACTTTGAGTTTTGCCCAAAATCCTACACCTAACCACTCCAAAATCTAGTTGTCTTAATCTTGTTCTTGGAATATGCCTTGTCCTTGCTTACTTGGAGGGATAGTTAGGTTGAAGATTGAGGATGTTTTAAGCTAAAAAAGTAAGTAACATGTTCTTTATGGTTTGCTTTGATCGTAAGATTTTGGTGATTGTTTAAGGATGGATTAGTATTTTAGCCATATCTTGATCTCTAGATATCCAAATGGGACGATTTTTAATTCAGATTAAACTATAGGCATATGGATACAATTTTTGTAAAGAAATTGAATTTAAATTTTGCCTCTAAGGGTTTCTAAATTTAGCTTGTATTCAAGTTCTGGAATAGGTTGCAACGCTACCCTTGGCTGAAATCGTGTCATGTTTTTATTAAATAAATTGTATTGATTTAGGCTGAATCAAGCAAAGGTTTCTTAATAAAAGTTGTAGCTTGTTTTCTTAGCTTTCTATTAGTGTAAAGTTTGTAAATTTTGGAAGTCAGAATTGAAAGATATGAGTTTTACAAGTTTGATTGAACTAATTCTTCAATCATGCACTGGCCAAAATTTTGAACGTGCATAGTCTGTGGTTTTTTGAACATAACTCATGGAAGCGAGAACCAAATTGAATGATTTTTGTTTCGTATGAAGCTTAAGACATATAAGAAAATTTGTTTAAAAGAAGGTGTTGCCTAAATACCTCCTTTTCTCGGTCATAATTGTCATACAATACTAACCTAAAAATAGAGTTGGAAAAACTGGAAAATCGGAATGCCTAATGAAGGCAGAAAGTTTCTGCCAACAAATCCCACGTCCGTGAGAAATTGTCCACGACCGTAGGAATTCGTTAGACATCAAATATGCTTCTTTTAGGTATGTTTTGGAAAAACAACTGGTTAGATACTTTTCTACAATGCTTTAGGGCTTGAACGAAGCTTGAATTGAACCTAGAATGATGCTTGAACAAGTAAATAAATGAGTAATATGTTTAAGATGGTGATTGGGGATATAAATTTAAGAATGAATTGTTATACTTTAGGTGTTCACATCTGAAAAATTGGTGATGATATAAGAATGAAAGGGGTCCTATAATGGCTAAAGTGATTCAAGAAGATGAATGTTGTGTGTTAAGAAAAGATGATTGATAAAATGGATGTTGGTGTTCTTTAATGCTTGAATAACTTTAGTGAATGATATAATGATGAACTTACAATAATCTTGTTCAATTGAGGTGTAAACCTAAGTTCAATTCAGACATATTTGAGTTATGAAATGTGAACGATCTTGAGATATGAATTTAGGAAATATATCCGGAATTGTCATTGAACATACATCATACATAATACATAAATATGTGAATAAGTGAGTACTTTTGTGATAGGTGCAAAGAAGTAATGTGTAAATGTGTGATTACCTATTATAGGGGAGCAAATAGATTGTGCACATCCAGACATTGTCGGGACGTCTAGCCAATAAGCTATCTGAAGTAAATTGTGAGTTAACTTAGTTATGTAAACTCAAATATTTATGCTTCTGTTGGAATTGTATGTATAGTGGTACCTAGATGTGAGATTTCAATTGGTAATATGTTTTAGTCAAGTTGTGTCGATTAAACTTAATTCCTCTATATTGAATAATATTCATATAATCGTGATATTACTGATTCCGGACAATTGATTGTCCGAGGAGACCATTATTCGGGACTTTATTGGAAGTGCTCATTGTATGTGAATTTAGCTAACTAAGTGTTTTTTGATATTATTATTGAGTGCCGGACCAAGGTCCGATAATAAATATGAATATAAATGTATATAGAATAAGTGATACTCAACTGAATGTTGAATGGTCAACTATTTGTTGAATGCTAGACTTAGATCCGATGAACTTTGAAAATTGAATGTGCTTATTGATTGAAGGTGATTGGTGATATATTATGTGAACTATGATAGTCCATTACATGATGTATGTGTACATAAAAGAGTTGTGATTGGAGTAGCCAACGTGAAAAGGAGCTTTAAACTTAGTTATACGCATCAGAGCCTCAGGCTCAACGATTAATAAGCCTAGTATCTACAATGGATACGGGACAGTACCAAAAAGAACTCGGTATCCAAAACGGGATACGAGATAGTGAAATAGGCACTCGGTTACAACAAAGTTAAAATGGAATGAGTCTCATTTGCTTTTGCATTTGTATCTTTAAATGAGTTCATGATATTGATTGCAAATGAATGTTGAACTATGTTTTGTTGATATTGAGAAATGGTTATAACTTTGATGGTGATATGAAAAATTGTGATAAATGAGTGTTATGTTCTGAAACGATTGTATGATATTCTTGCATTCAAAATATACTTCTGGAATGACTTAACAAGTAATTGTATTTTTAAATGTTTTTTTTATTATGATACAAATTGTAGAATATGAGTTATAGCTCTAAATGAAGCATTACTTTGATTGAGCTTAACGTTATTCATTGCTGTATATGTGCTCTATTTTGAATAAACACATCGATGACGGTTCATTCACTGAGTTCGCAAAACTCATCAAAATTGCAACATTGATTTTTCAGGTATTAGGAGGAGAACTTGCTAGTAGAGCAAGCTAACTAGAATTTAGTGCTGTCCATTTTGGATCAAGGCATGGCTCAAAGGTCTAGTCAGCTGTCATCTGAGGATTTTAGGTAAAGTACTTTGTATAGTTTTAATTTTATGTAGAATCTTTTGTTTAAAACAGTATGGTCACGAATGGTTTATGTAATGTGAATATATGAACGGTTTGTAATGAAATAACAGTGTAAACATGTTTTGTTAATGAAATGAGATAAGTTGTTTTGTTTTATGAGTACTTCTAATGTGTATGATGCGATAGTAAGTGAATGTGACTGCTCTAACATGCCATTCCTGTAGGGTATATGCTCGGATATTCTCAAGAATTTCGGGCATATATCCTATGGTGGTGGTGTGTTACATCGACAAAGGAGGAACCGAATGGAAATAAGAAGTGACGATGTTGAGAATTGAAAAGGATGGTTTGAGTCTTTTATTGGAGCATCATAGGTTAGGTCATATTTCGGTTTAAGGTTTGTATAGGATGTTTCCTAAGTTTGGTCAAGTTTGTAATAAAAAGCAACTAATTTATGATGAATGTAAGTTTGCTAAACATACTCAGAATTACTATCTAAAAATTGGAAATAAAAATGTGCATCAGTTTGATGTGGTTCATTAAGATGTTTGGGGTTTAAGTAAAATAGTTGCAGTTAGTGATTTTGAATGGTTTGTTATATTTATTGATTGTTTCAGTAGTTGTACTTCAAAGTATCTCTTACATAGGAAGGACGACATTTTTAATTGTTTCAAGAAGTTTTATATAATGGTGAAAACTCAGTTTGGGGTTACAATCAAAGTGCTTCAGTTAGATAACGAAATGAAGTACACCTAAACGGACTTCTCTAGTTACTTAACTGAACATGGCTTAATTCATCAAACCATAGGTGTTGATATATATGCACAAAATGAAGTCGTAGAGTGTAAGAATCACCAACTTTTAGAGTTGACACAATCCTTACTCTTTACGATGAAGGTCCCAAATTTTTATGGGAAGAAGTGGTTCTTATAGCTGCATATTTAATCAATAGAATGCCCCTTCACACTCTCTCATACAAGCCACCCATGGAGTTGCTTAGGGGGAAGACTCAGTTCATTGTCCATCTCAAGGTGTTTGGATGTACCTGTTTTATGCCCGATCATTGTCCCAACATGAGTAAATTGGATCTTCAATCTCTAAACTGTGTGTTTATAGGTTATTCAGGAGTCCAAAAGGGTATAAGTGTTATTAACCTTAAGAGCATTGATTCCCTATTTCCATGGATGTGAATTTTCAACAAGATAAAGCTTTTTATGATCCTCTGAAATAGGGTTATGAAAGAGAAATACCCAGTACATTAGGAGGTAACGTCTTGGATTTACGCCCATCTAATGGCTCTTTTTATCAAGATAAGGGGGAGATTGGCGACCCACAGTTAGAGATGGCAGACCCACCATCATTAGGCACCTCCTTGTCATTTGGTAATGGTGAAAAACATCTTGGTGAAGCATCTAAGTCCACAAAAGAATGTAGGGAGGGGCATCAGGGAGAGGAGAAGGATTTTTTTTTATTGGTCCAGAGGAGAGTGAACAGCTACACTAGGGTTTAATACAGTATATTCCATAATTTACCGTTGGCCAGTCCGGGGTCTTGAGAGAATGCTCAACATTCTCAACCTACCTCCACCCCTTCTTATCATGGCAATATTTCTCCTTCTATCTCTTATATTCTTTTTAATTCTGATAATCCTGACTTAGACCTTATGATTGCTTTGAAGAAAGGACAAAGTCAAGGTTTTCGTTACTTTTCTTGGTACTGCTATGATATTGCTGACTTTGTTTTATATAGTTCCTTGTCTCTTATTTATCAAAGTTTTGTAGCTTTTCTATCTATTGTATGTTTTCCAAAAAATTGGAGGGTTGCTATGGTTGATCCAAAGTAGAAGGAAGCCATGTTTGAGGAGATGAGGGTGTTGGAAAAAGGTCAAACATGAGAGTTAGTGTTGCCTCCACCTGGTAAAAGCCTAGTTAGTTGTAAGTGGGTATTTGTTGTGAAACAAACTTTAGAAGGAACCGTGGATCGATACAAGGTGCGGCTAGTAGCAAGAGAGTTTACCCAAACTAATGGTATGGATTATAAGAAAACGTTTGCTCCAATGGCAAAGATGAATTCAATTCGAGCTTCCTGTCATAAGCTATAAATCGAAATTGGCCACTTTATTAGCTTGATGTGAAGAATGTGTTCTTATATGGTGATTTGTAAGAGGAGGTGTACATACGCATAGCTTTACTTTTTAAAAGTGTTACTACAACTAGAAATGTGTGTTGGTTAAAATGATCTCTTTATGAATTAAAATAGTTACCTCAGATCTTGGTTCGCTCAGTTTAATGTTGCTATCAAGCAAATAGGCTATCGACAAAGTTGTGCTGATTATATCCTATTTTACAAACACAACGGAGGTAAGCTAGTAGTGTTAATTGTATATGTTAATAATATTGTGATGATAGATGACAATGAGGTAGAGATTAAGAGGTTGAAGAAACAATTATCATAGGGGTTTAAAGTTATAAATTTGGGCCAGTTACGTTATTTCCTTGGAATTGAGGTGTCCAAATCTTCACATAGAGTCTTTCTATCCTAAAGGAAATATGTTTTTAATCTTTTGAAAGACGTTGGCATGTTAGGTTGTAAACCTGCTACTACCCCGATTAATCATAATGTTAAGGTGGTTACTGATGCTAGGTCAGTTGTGGAGAAAAGGCAATATCAAAGGTTGGTGGGTAAGTTAATTTATCTCTCACATACACGCCCTAATATCGCCTTCAGAGTGAGTGTTGTAAGTTGTTATATGCATAATCTTAGATAACAACATATAATTTTTCTCTCACATATGCGCCCTAATATCTCCTTCACAGTGAGTGTTGTAAGTTGTTATATGCATAATCTTAAACAACATATGGAGGTTGTTTATAGGATACTCTGATATTTAAAAGAGTGTCATGGTTAAGGTATATTGTATACTCCATAGCATGGTACAAAAGTAGAGTGCTTTACTAGGAATGTCAATTTTAACCTAGCCTGATTTTGGCCCAAATTAATTGAGCCACATGCCAAAATTGTTTGGCTAGACTGGGCCAAGGGTCAAAGTTAGGCCGAGCAAGAGCCAGCTCGTGGCCCAATCGGAACAAAAAAATGTCATTTTTCATTTTTTAAAAAATATTTAGGATGGGTCATGCCAAGCCTAGAACCATTGGCATCCCTATGTTTTACTGATGCAGATTGGGTCGGTTCAATCGGTGATCATCGATCTACTTCTGGATCTGCATCTTTGTGGTTGGAAATTTGGTGAGCTAGCGAAGTAAACAATAGAGTGTAGTTGCAAGGAGTATAGCTGAAGCAGAGCTTCGTGCCAGGCGTGTTGTGATAATCGTGCTGTGACTGAGATAGCTTTGAATCCAGTTCAGCATGATCGAGTAAAGTCTGTTGAGATAGATCAACACTTCTTATGGGAAAAGACAGATGATGGGGTCAATCGATGTTTCATTTGTCAAGTCTAGTGATCAAATTTCGGTCATCTTAACGAAAGGCCTTGGTAGGACAAGTTTTTTGCTTCTGATTGGCAAGATGGGCCTTCAGAATATTTTCACCTCATCTTGAGGGGGAGTGATGGATAGGTGATACTTATTTTATTTTATTTTATAGTCTATATATATATAATCTTTTTCTTCAATATATAATATTTTAGAAAAGGGGTTTTATCTCTTTCAAATGAAAGTAAGGGTCCATATAGGCCCATCCTCATAAACAGTATATTCCGATGTGTTATGTTTTAGAAAATGGGTTTTATCTCTTTCAAATGAAAGTAAGGGTTCATACAGGTTCATTCTTATTAACAGTAGAGTAGAGCCTATTTTTTACTCTTGCAAAAAATAAAATAAAATAGTGCTCATTATTGACTTTATAAAAAAAAACAAAAAGCTTATATTTTGTTTCTTTTTATTCTTTAAAAGAGACTAAAAATAGGCAAAAATAGGAGGCTTTATTTTTACTTTGCCCAAGACATAAAATACTAGGAACGATCCTGAGTTCATACCGTCTTTTAATTTGGTTCGTTTTATTTCGATTTCCGACTATTGTGTGTTAAGTTTTGAATTTCCTAAAAAATAGCTGGTTTTGACATTTTTACTAAACCGATGTTGAAAATCAGAACATGGTTGTAGGATTTTTTATTCTGATTTGTTTCAACCAGTTTGTATTGTGAACGTCTTGAATTCTATTGTCCAAGGATTATTTAATATACTTTAGATATTTTGGGATACCAATATAATTTACACAATGTACGTTTTTTATATTTGATAGAGTAAACAAAAAATACTTACTCAATTAGTGTTTATTTTACTTTATTAATTATTATCTTATATTAAAATATTTACTATTCTTCAACAATTAAAGATTAAAAGCTCACACTCCAAACGATTGAGAGGTCACACCCATACTCCCTTATCACCGCCCCTTCGGCCTTTACACTTTCATTGATGTTCTAACCAAACTTCTTCTGCAATTCAACAAAGCTCATGCCTTTCCTCGCCGTCTTCTTCAAATCCGCGGGAATAACAACATCCGGAATCATCAACCCCACCGGACTCTTGGACGACCCCTTTTTTGTAGTGGATAAAGAGCTCATGAATATCTTCACGACAGCACTCATATTGTTATGATCGCTATTGCCTTTGCTCTTAACCTTGTTGAGTTGAGACGACTTTCTAGGGCTTGGACTTGACGAGGATTCGTGAAGCAGTGGAGATTAGCTCGATGGAAGGGGAAATGGCGGAGAAATTAAGAGAGACCACGGAGGATCGTAAACTGAAGCAATTGCACCAAGAAGCCACTGTTGTTGCTCACCGGAAAGTGTACAGTGAACAGAAAAAAACTTATGAGAAGGTGTGTTAGTAATGCAATGGAAGAGCCACGAAGCAGAACATCAAAGAAGCGTTTATCATTGTCCCATTCTAAGATCTTAGTTATCATTTCAATTAAA
>JAOSBN010000123.1:56804-75466 GCA_027563595.1 Erythroxylum suave
TTCAATTAAATTATCATTTTGTTAATTGAAATTTATGATTAATAAGTTATTACATATTTTTAATAACCATCATCATTAGGTTATCAATTTAATAGTAATTTCATCATTGTAATTGTTGTGCTCGTTGTTGTTGTTGTTATTATTATGCATTAATTATTTGATCTAATTTTAAAAGATGAAATAATTCATACCTTAAGTCTTTTATAACATCTCATCACTTAAATTGATTAAAAATTTGAACCTAAAAAATTGTAATTGATTAATTTTTATTTTGAGTTATTTTAATAATTATTTTATTAAAAATTAATAACCTTATCAATTAATCAATTAATTTTAGTAAATTTTATAAATTATGATTTACTAATTAATTTTTATTTAATATTTTAAATTAATTTTTAACTTTTTTGGATGAACAAGAATAAATTCCTTCTTTAATATTATTTTAAATTTTTTCTATTATTTAAAAGTAAGGTTATGCTCTACTAAATCTTCAACGGCAACATTTTTACCGAACTCATCATTATTATTATTATTAATTTTATTTAATCTTTAACATACAATATTTTTATAATAATCTTTAAACTTTAAACGCTTTCTTTAATTTTTGGTTCGATTTTTATAACATCAATTTTGTAACATTACTCAACAGCAAACACATTAAGCAAGCTCTTTTTCTTTATACCAGGAACTCTTTTATCTTTTTAATTCTCTATCTTGCTATACTTAAGAGCCATGCAATAACTCACCCATTATATTTTTATAATTTACTAAATCACTTTTATAGTCTTTCCCTATCGGTAAGAACAATACTTACAAACTCATTTCAATATTTATTTTATAGATGCTACCTATTTTGTCTATTAAAAATAGTTTATTTATTAATTAAAAGTAAAGTTGCGTATTATTGGACCTCTTTAAATTTCGAGTGCCTGCGAAATTTTTACTGAATATTTATATTGATTTTATATGAAGTCAATATGTTAACATTTAAATTTTTAATTCATTTAAAATTTTAAAAAATTAAATGAATTAAGCTTATATGAATTAATTCTATTAAAATTATAAAGAGTTCGATGCAAAATTTTTTAATATGACTTGGATCATTCCGTCTATAGATGCGTACAGCTTTCATATTCCTTCATATCCCGTCACATTTCAAAGTCTTAACATAAAACAAAAGTGAAGGAGCATTTGGTTTAAGGGTTTGGGAACGACGGAATGAAATAATTATAAAAAGTAGTATTTACTTTGGGGTTTTCAATTTCAGAGAAATAGATTTATCCTATTATATTTGGAAATTTACTAAACCCACCAAGGGAGGTGGGTATCGAGTTTTTATTTCAATCTAAGTTTTTATCACGTTTATTTTTTACACTTTTATCCTCAATTTTTGCCCGACCATCCTCTTTACTTCCTTATCGTCTCTTAATTCCCTACGGTCTCCCATTCTACCTTATCACATCTCATCAACAAAGAAATTTTTTGTTCTACATCTCCAGGTATTAATACAGAAACTTAAGTTACAAACCAAACATCATTTTTTAATTTTTCGTACCCATCCCCATCCCCTTCTACTATTATATCCATATCTATAATTAACTTCGTACTCAAACCAAAGACCTAGTCAGCGTTCTTTCAATAATGGCATACAAGTACTACTAGTCAAACAATGGCTCCTTGAATTTTCTCCGCGTTTAGGTGTGCCGGGCTGGGCTTGGAAAATTATACAACAACAAGGACAGTACGCTGAAATGTGGGGTTTAACAGTGACAGTCCGCTGAAACGTGAGTCCTGTTCAAACGTGGGGTCTGCGGAGTCTACCGTTACAGCTTTAGTTATAGAAACAGGAATTTAAATAGTATAGTCGAATGAAAATGCTTGCAGTAGCTTAGTAACTCAAGAGCCATCTCTGCGAAAATGGGATCATCATCTATATCCCTTTCAATGTTTGCAACCTCCTTAACTCTGGGATCTACAACGTTGTTCCCCAGGAAAATTGGGACTCCAGCTTTCGTTTTCACTCGTTCTTCTACTTCGCTAAACCAGCCTACCAAGACATGACCGAGAAGTTTGGAGCAACAGTTGGCAGAAAACACAGCTGGATGTTGATTGCCACTCCTACAGATATCACCGACCGACAGTTGCCATAGTGTTAGAAATTCTATCGTAAGGATCCCCACGTTCGTGACCAGTTGTATGATGTAACTAACGATTATAAATCTAACTCAATTCAGTCCATAAAAGAATTTCGAAGTCTAAAATAAAAGAAAGTGAAAGAAGGTCGTCAACGGAGTATTTAATACTTAACATTCAACATTCAATATTCATTCAATAATGGCATACGAAATACGACAGTCAAACGATGGCTTTTTGGATTTCTCGGTGATTGGGCTGGGCTTAAAAAATTATGGAAACAGTATTTAAGTAGTTTAGTCGACTGAAAATGCTCACAGTAGCTCAGAACCATCTCTGCAGAAATGGGATCATCATCTATATCCCCTTCAATGTTGACAATCTCATCAACTTTGGGATCCTCAACGTTTTTCCCCAAGAAAATTGGGACTCCAGCTTTCGTTGTCACTCGTTCTTCCACTTCCCTAAACCAGGCTACCAAGGTTTACTGCAGAAAAAATGAACCTGAGAGCACAAGTGCTACAACGAAAGGAACATTACCAGGGCCAATGAAACTGCCCATCATTGGCAATTTGCATAACCTGGTTGGTTCACTACCACACCATGCTCTTAGAGACCTTGCTATAGAGCATGGACCCATCATGCATCTGCAACTCGGCGAGGTTTCTACGGTTGTTGTATCATCAGCTGAATCAGCTGAAGAAGTACTGAGGGTGCAAGAGGTCTCCTTCGCCCAGAGGCCTAACGTATTAGCCTCCACAGTTCTGGTCTACGGTGGTTTAGACCTTGTCTTTGCTCCATATGGTGAGTACTGGAAGCAAATGAGGAAAATTTGCATGACAGAACTCTTAGGTCCTAAAAGGGTTCAGTCCTTCTCTTTTATTCGTCACGATGAGGTCAAGAACCTCGTCGAATTGGTCCGATCCTCCATAGGAAGTCCAATCAATTTTAGCCAAATGATGTTGTTGTTGACAAATAAAGTAGTTTGCAGATCGGCATTCGGTAGCAAGTGCTTAGAGGATAAGCAAGAGGCAGTTATAGCATGTTTGAAAGAAGCGACAGAGCTAGCTGGGGGGTTTAATATAGAGGATGTGATCCCTTCATTGGGGTTTCTTCAAGGAATTACTGGGATGAAAGCTAAACTTGTAGCCCTTCAAGATCAGTTGAGCGAGGTATTGGATACAATCGTAGAGGAGCACAGAGAAAGATTGAGGACTACAGGCAAAGGTGGTGGTGAATCAGGACAGGATGATCTTCTCGATGTCCTTTTAAGGCTTCAGGAGTCTGGCAACCTTCAGTGTCCTATCACTAGGAACAGCTTAAAAGCCGTCATTCTGGTTAAATTTCTTGTTTCTTTCACTTGTAAAATCTTTTCAAAATCGAACCATAGTAATTTCATAGTTAATAATCTGTTTCCGTATATTTAATTTTAAGGCTGTTTCTTCTGATTCTTGAATCTTGACATGAAACTAATCAGCCTGATAAATTACTTGTGCAGGATATGTTCGTTGCTGGAACTGATACTTCCTCGGTAACATCAGAATGGGTTATGGCTGAAATGATGAAAAACCCTCGTGTGTTGAAGAAAGCACAAGCCGAAGTAAGACAAACCTTCAGAGGAAAGAAAGCGATCACAGACACAGATGTCGAGGAATTGAATTATCTGAAAGCAGTGATAAAAGAAACACTAAGGCTACACCCACCACTGCCATTGTTGCTTCCAAGAGAAAGTAGAGAAACTTGTATGGTTCATGGGTACGAAATACCTGCCAAAACCAAAGTAATGGTCAACGCATGGGCACTTGGGAGGGACCCCAAGTATTGGTCTGATGCAGAGAGGTTCGTACCAGAGAGATTTGAAGATGGTAGATTGGATTTTAAAGGACAGAACTTTGAGTTTATACCATTTGGAGCAGGAAGGAGGATATGTCCGGGTATAACATTTGGCTTCTCAAACATCGCGCTTCCACTTGCTCAACTACTGTACCACTTTGACTGGACATTGCCGGACGGAATGTGGCCGGAGAATTTAGATATGACCGAGAAGTTTGGAGCAACAGTTGGCAGAAAACACAGCTTAATGTTGATTGCCACTCCTCCACAGGATATCTCAGACCAACACGCGTAGGCTGTGAAAGTTCGGATATAAGATAATGAATTTGTCAAAATTTTCATGATTTGGATTAACATTAATCCACATATATCAATTACTAAAATGCAAAAGTGCCCATTTAGTATCTATTTAATTCTTATAAAAATGAAAGAGTTCATCTTCCATTGATTTATAAGGTCTAATGCATTCCTCTCGACATCTATTCACAACACTGCAGTATTGGCTAACTCCTTACAGCCTGCGTCCAATGATCTTCGTGCTACAACGATCTCCTCCTTTCCAATTTACTAGAAGCCATGAGAAAACTCAGCTTTGAGCTGAAAAAACATAGTCGATATTTCCATTTAGTGCTTCAAGGAAAAAAGAACAGGTAACCTTTACAGTTAAACCAAATTCCAGACTGCAAAATAAAACCCTATATGACACGATGACAAGGTCTCAGAGGTTGCTGAGCTATCAGCTATGGGTGTAAGAGAATAAAAAGAGACTCAAATGAGTCGATTCAGCTACTCCGACGCTATATCGTGAAACTTCAAACATGATGGTTTTCTTTCTTATGCTATCTTGATCTTTTTGAGCCTGAAACATTTACCATATATACTTTCAAGAGACAACTTCTAAACTTGCTCCCGAGGTTGCCTATAACTGCATTCTCTATCTTTATGTACAAAGAACTACAGAATCAGTACTGAGACTTGAATTTGAGCCCAAAATTTGGTCCCGGCTCTCTCCTCTGTATTCAGCGTCTGTTATCACCTGCAAGGTTCTTGCGGCTTCACATATCTGGTTAAGTGACTTAAATTCTTCTTCCAAAGGCTTCTTCATCTTTTCTCCAGCAGTGCTTTCGACATTAAGATGAAATGCAGCTACATCCATCCCCTTGTCACTTTCAGAACCATTACCATCATCCTTGCTAACTCTGGATATGGCTATTTCATCTTCATGAATGATTTTGTTATCCTTCCCCAGACCAACTAATGTTACATTATCAACATCATCAGCAACCATAGGTTCATCTTCTTCTATAACTTCAAGTTTGAAACTTCTGATTAAGTTTTGCTCCAGGGATGCAGTTTTATCACACTCCAATTCAGATGCACTAGGAGTGATATCAGAACTGACATACCCAGGAAGAAAACATTGAATGTCAGGCTTTGTGTTTACATCAACCCACTTGTCATCAACCCAGTCTCTAGAAACTCTAACATCCTTCTTCTGGACAGTGAGGATCTTGCTTTCACCTGATAAGAAAACGGAATATACATATAATATAATCTTATCATTAAGAATCAGGTCAAAACGCTCTAGGTCAACACAAATTGCATAACCAGAATAAATCGAATAGAGGTATACCTGGGAGGTAAATTTGCAGGCTGTTATCTCCAGAGATGCTTACTCCCGAGACAACACCCTCCCACCATCCATCACACCACCATGCATCAACTGCTGTTCCAACATCAAAATCATGGTCATCACTATGCTGTGGAGGTGTTGGACGGATTGTGTAACGACCCCAACATCTCATGCCCAATCTATCAGCAGCTGCTAGTTTGGCAACCGGGACCCACTCCTACATACAAAGAAAACTAACAGTTAATTTCTCTCGAGTTAGAAGCTATAAGAATAAGAAACACATTTTACAGATGGGATATCTAATAATGAGCCTTTTTATTTGAACGACCAAATCATGCACATAAAATGGTAAATATTGATGTTATGTACAAGAGAACATAATCAATTAGTTTCTACTACTTCTTTCACACAGCCTAATCAAGATCCATTCTACAATATATCTCTTATGCACCTACATTATTTCACTAAATTGCAGAGTTTGGTAAATGATGATATGTAGTCACCTGCAGATTGCCAGCTCCCTCCACATCCAGCAAGTCATCATACTGAACTTTCAGGCATTTGGCAGATGCCTGCAAAACCTTACACCTGAACCAGCACCCTCGAATTCCACTATCTTGAGATAGTAGCTCTATCTTCTCATTCACCTTGAAAGGCAAAAGAAACCGGGATTGGGGTGCTACAAACTCAACTCCTTGTGTCTTTCTCAACAACCGTATTTTCAGTTTTGGATAAGTTGGTTCATGGTTAGCAATTTGGTGTTCAAGAACTGAATATCTTGGACCCAAACAGCATCCAAGCTCATCATCTCCATCAGTACTTCTAAGTCTCTTGCCCCACACTCTCATATAATCATTGCAGGTCAATTCTTCTTTCTCTTCTCTTTGTTGGGGGACTAAAGGTCCAGCCAACAAAGAGAGGAGTGGTTGATTAGAGTAACCACTCAATTTATTAAGAGCAAAAGGCTTTACCTTATTTTCCTTAAATTGCCTACAGCACATGTAAACATCTGAAATAGAAGTGTGTGGAACAACAGCTTCATATTTCTCATAATGCCTAGGAGTTAAGACTGTTGCAAGACCAGTAACACAATAAGCACTGATCACTTGGACATTATGTGATCGGAAAACTTCCCCGGGATGTGGATTCAGTTGAGGTATTATATCCTTGACTTCCTGGCTGTAGTAAAACCACCGCACTTTCAACTTCTTCTGTCCCTTCTTATCTTCATACATGTCCTCCAAGTATGCAAGATAGTGGTTTTCTTCCTCAGCCATGATAAAAACAAATGAATGTACCTGATTATTACGTTAAAAGTAGAAAGGTAATGAAAATCAGGACATCGAGGAATTTAATAAAGTACATCAGTAAAGAAAGATGAATCTTCAACTGAATGTAAACAAAAACCAACACTTACAGCTATGGTAATTCCAGTCTTGCAAAATGCAGTGTAGTGCTTGAGTTGTTTAGTGCAGAACCAAGCAGTACCAGACCACTCCATGTATGAATTGTGAACCTTCAACTTCCTTTGGAACTGATATATAGCCCCACATTTATTTCAAACTAACCATAAAGAAGTATTGCAAATCTAGAAAGCATAAATGTAATAAATGCATACCAGCAAATCTGGTACATAGACATCACAAGCACCTTCTTCATTTCTTAACGCGTCAATAGATCCTGACCCCTGTGCTGAGCTGTTTGTCTCCGAACCTGACATAGAAATTATAATCTTTCTCAGACAGGATAGTAGTAGACAGAAGAAACTTCAAATTCCTTTAAAAGCAATAAAACTAGAATTCGTATGAAAGGAAAATGTTGACCAGGGAAAAGAAAACATACAAGGAAACTTGATTTAATGAAAATGTTAAGCACTTTAAACAAAACTCAATAAAAGAGGGTCATATACCAGATAAGCTCCAAATTTCTATCCTAACTACAAAAGGGGAAAAACACTAGGTATGCATATGACATATGCCATTACCACATGTCGCCAATGATAATGCAATTTTTGACAATGTAGTTTTGAACATTTTATACGTTAAAATTTAACAAGTGAACTGCCACATACTCATAGACAAGTGCTAGCATCTGATTCTTCACATGAATTATCAGACAACACGTTGAAGTACAACGTACCTTTAGAATGAATAAACAAACACTTTTGGAGTGGAAAAGTCCTGGAACAGATTTTGAAGTGAAATATTCAAATGACTGAAGTCATGCATAGACTAACACTTATCTTTGGCCTTCAGCTTCAAATTAGAAGTTGAACAATATAACCTAATTATGCTCCTAAAAATCAATTCACTGAGTAGGAAGTTAGAGATCCATTCCACTTGAAGGTAATCATCTCTCTATCATCACATGACCAATGCCGTGATTAATACCTTAGGAAGGCGAGTTTGTACCCGTTCCATAAGGTGTATAGTTCACGCAGACAAGCCTGCATGCAACAGGCATTCATGCATGCGGCGACAAAGAGAGAACTTAATATTATGAACAACATGATTATTCAACAAAGATTCTCAACTTCCTAAAAATAATGTCAGCCCTTTCTTAAAACAAATTTGACAAGTCCTTCAATGTGCCACATTGATATGGAAAAGAATTCCCATATTTTTCAACAAAAAGAACCAGAAATTATGTGATGTTTTAGAATGTGAATAATTCCTCCTCCACTATGCAAAAGGGGCACAATAATCATCAGTTTTGAACAATAGAAGTAAATTTCAACTACACTTTTGCCAACTACGAAAGAAGGATGCAAAAGTAATTACATCAACCCCACATCTCCCCTGGGCAGTTGTCCCTGCAATATTTTACAAAGAATTATGCTCTAAATGCCAGAGCTAACAAGATATTCAAATAAAATGCAAGGACAAAATAGGAGAGCAGGTAATTAAGGCTTGATCAGAAGTGTTAGGAGTGTTAGATTGCTATAGTATGTGCCATATACAGGAGTACTACCTTTCTTTATTGGTACTAGAATTAAAACTTTTGTACCATGTTGTGAGAAAAAAAGAAAAACAAGTGAATACACGGGGTTCACGTGGTATAAACTGAAGCAAATAATTTCAGCAACTGCTATTTCCAACCTTAAGCTTTCATATGCAAAAGAACAAAGTGAAGTGCTTAACAATAAACATCAATCTCTTCCCACCAAATTTTGGACTCTACTAAATTGCATCATAGAAAAACATCTGAAAACTATTAAGAAAATTTAGTGAGATTTAACATAAATGTACCGTCCAAATGAGGAAAATAGGCCACAGTTAAGATTACATTAAATAGAGCTGCAAGAACAATCACGCTGAGAAAAAATGCCCCAATCACTCACATTATATTTAGAAGGTTCATAGTTTTAGTGCCAAGAATTTTAAATGTGAACAACAAACTTATTGGCCCCTTAACACTGCACGATGAGCAAATTTATATCGACTGTTGACAATTCTATTGAAACCAAAACACAGTAAAGTCAAATACAGTCAATATCATATACATAACAACATTATTAGTGCAAAAAGGTGTACATGTAGAAGTCTTGATCCATGAGAAAACTGCAATTCATAAGTAATAACTAGTAAGTACATACTAGTGATTCATTTCAACTAGCAGACTCTGTGCCAACTGTCTGGTATGTCAAGGCAAATGATAATCCCGATTAGGAAAGCCTACATTAGGTTTACTAGTTCTTGGATCCAAACGGAACTCCAAAGTGTTGCGAAATATATTGCCTAAGCTATTTGTCCTATTAGGCTAACTAACTTAAAAAAACGATACCTAACACCAGTAAATGACTAGGTAATAGAACCTAACATGTAATTCATCCAAAAAGCCAAGACTCTAGATCAAACGAAACTTTAATATCCAAGAGCCACGGAAAAATGCAGAATATGAATATCAATGCATGTGTAAACCAAAGTACAATCAAGATCATCAACTCAAGGTATTCTGTCGCAAGATGGACCCGTACATATTAGAATCCTTATGGAAAAATGGACAAATGCAACACATACTTAAACCAGGATGATTTCTAGACATCATTGACGTCAACCAGCGTACAACTTCTCGTCTTGCTCTCCATTTTGTAGATGCATTAATGGATTTATTTGACCCAAAAAACTGCAAGAACTCATTTGAAACAACGAACGTCATATGCCTTATACTCCTCTCGGTCCCAATAACGGCAAGGACTGAATCCCCAAATTCATTCTTCAAATAATAGTGCACCAAACGACTACCACGCTCAGGACATACAATGTGCTCTTCCCATGCTGAAAAGCCATGATCAATGAGTGGCATGGTGAACATGTAGAGCCCAAAAGAGCTCAAGATAACCAGAGAATTATGACTTCAATTTTTGAATTCACCTTTTATCACATCCCCTGAAAAATTTCCAATTCAAGCAAATAACCGTCAAATACTTGCATAAACAAGAATTAAAAAGCTAAATGCGCCTCATGAAACATCAATCCACTCAAAAAACAAGCGCACGAATCAAAGAGCGCCGGTTAAAACAAAAAATCACCTTGTCTGATAAGTCTGTGCAGAACAGTTGTGAACAGAAACTTTAAGCAAACGAACAACTTCTCAAATTTCACAGTCCAAACCAACTAATGAAAAGAGAGAATCAGACCCTTCAGGCCTAAACCCAAATCAAACCTGCCAAGATTACATAGAATGAAGGGTCAGGGGCAATGAGGTTTCCAGCTCTCACTAACAAGAATCCAGGACCAGTCCGCAATAAAAAGACTAAGAACAGCTCAGGTTTCTACCGGCAAAAAATAAAAAAAATAAAAATTTAAGGAACAAAACACTTACACAAGGTGAACAACCCAATCCAAACTTGGAAAGCACAAGACTCCTGTTACAGAGAGAACCCAGTTGCACGAATAAGATAGAGTTTGTTCCTTTATGATTATTTAGCCATGCCCATAAAAGCAACAACGGTGAGACTAACAGAGAAAGCAAGGAGAGAAAAAAGGATGATAAAGAGTCAATGTACAACAAGACCTGGAGACAATTGGGTGTGACTGCGAAGGTGAGAGGATCTAAGAATATTAATATATTTGGGGGTATGGTATGGGACATTAACGTGAAGGCCGACGGGTCGAGTGTGTGTGTGTGTTTATTGATTTTCCATAGAAACTCCTGCGCATGTTTATGCCACACGTGGCGGATTTGTAATTTCGGTGATGGGACTTCATTGTAGGTGTCGACTAATTAAAATTTGGATTAATTTTTTTTTGTTTTTTTGATAATGGATTAAATTTTAGTTTAAGATATAGTTAATTTTTAAAATAATATAAAAACTCAACCTATTCCATCAATATCTCTTAAATTATATTACATAATTCGAATTTAACTAAAACCATCTCTTAAACTAAAATTTTATTTTAAAAATTAAAATTAAGTCAAATTAACTAAAACTATCTCTTAAGCTAAAGTTTAATTTTACAAATTAAAATTAAGTGACGTAATTCGAGTTTAACTAAAATTTAAATTAAATTTAATTTACGAGTCTAGTTCAACTCTAATACTTTTATTATCAAATAGTAAATCCTATTATAAGATCTTTTGAAAATATTATTATTTTGAATTTGATCATAAAGAAAATTGGTTAGGATTTTAAATTTTGTGATTTAATTTAATTGTCATCTTTGAAAATTTGAAGTATAATTATAAAATTAAGCAAAGTTTAGAATTTTTTTAATTAATCCTAAAGGTTTTAGCATTTTTTAAAATTAGGCAAAAGTTTTAGTTTTTTTTAAGAGTTCGATTTTTATTAAATCAATTTATTTTATTTAAACTTATGAATAATTTAATGTGTAATAAAAATAATTATAAATTATTTATTATACTTACGAAAATTATGATTAAGAGAATTATAACTTATTTATTAATCCATAAATCATATTATTGTTAATCATAAAATAATTATTTTTATCATAAGTTAAGAGTTTATGTGATTTTTGCTTACACAAATTATTTAAAAATTATTATTATAAATTTTACATATGAAAATCTCAACTAATTTGTGAAATATATTATTATTTAAAATTTGATCATAAGAAATACGATTACTTTTATTATAACTTGCAGTTTCTATTTTTTTAATTAATAAATCTTATTTAACTTAAAATTTAAGTCAGAATTTAATTAAGTATTTTTATTTTTTGATACATATAAAAAAGGTAATGTTTTAAAAATTAAACTTAAAGTTAAACAGATAAGACAAGAAGTTTGAAATTTAAAAGAATCAACCGATATTAAACCATTATCAAATATACTAAAAATTAAATAAATTTTAAGAACTTGAAATATAATTGAAAGATATTATTATTAATCAAAAAATTAAAAGTTTAATTGAAAAAGAGATTATTAAATGAAAATTAATTAATTAATTTAGTTTATAAGAACTTATTTATTTATAAAAATTGTCTTATTAATTAATAAATTGATTTTTTTATTAATAAAAGTTATTAAAATAAATCGACCCGGAAAGTTAAAAATCGAACAGAAAAGTTAGACGGTTCAAGATTTTCACAATTGAATAGATTAAATAAAAATTAATTAATTAATTTTGATTAATAAGAACTTATTAATTTACAAAAATGAATTGATTAATTAATAAATTGATTAGTTTTTAACAACAAGAGTTATTAAAATAAATTAAACCAAACTAAATTCAAAAATTAGACAGTTATTAATTGAATTGGTTAAGTTTTTAATTATTGTAAAAAGGTATTAAAGTTGATCTTCATTTTACTAAAAGAAATATTAACTTCACTTAAAATTTTAGTCAAAACACAATTTTTTAAATTTTGAAGTGCAAAATCATTAATAGACTAAATTAAGGGAAAATAAAGTGGCTCGATGGTCAATTTTAGTAATTCATATTTACAACATCCTATTTAACAAACAAAAAAAAAGAATAAATAATGTGTCATTAGTAAATATTGACAATTATTAATAATATAAATAATAAATATAATTTTATAAAAATTAAAATTACTAATAATATAATTTTTGTATAAATAAAAATTTTCTTATTTAATTACTAATGGAAGAAAACAAAACGGTGACGGTAGATTGCAGCTTAACCCCCTACATTCTTGCAGATAAGGTGTCGTGTAGATAAGATCAACCACACCACACAGCTTCCAACACAAGAGCCTCCTCATTTCATGGCATATGGGATCGGATAATGGTGTTTGAGCTTTAGACACGATCTAGAAAAATGAAGAACTTTACATTTGCATTGCGGTTTAACCTCCCACAACCCACCAATTTCACCCACCCGACTGCAAATCTTACGGGTCTGATCCCTCCCAGGAGCACTTCTCATCTAAAGAGTTCAAGTTATGTGCATACTTTCCCCGCAAAAACTGCAACATCTGGTGGAAAAACTCTGGTTCATTCTATAATAGATGATGATGAATCCAAGAGTGAATACATGCCTCTAACCTTTGAGCTCAAACCCAGATGGGAAAGTTTGTCAAAAAGAGATATTTCTCAAGTTTCTCCAAATGAGCATTTGAGGTTTCTGATGTTGGGAGTTGCTTCTTTGGGACTGATTTTACTCGCGATGGGGATGGATGATCAAAAGGCGTTGGCTTTGGGTCCTGAAGGGCCATTGATGGAGGAGTTCTGGGACAATGTGAGGAGATATGCTCTGTATGCACTGACAGTAAGTACTGGTGCTCTTTACACCATTCTCCTGCCCATAGTAGAGCTGCTCAAGAACCCCATATCAGCAATACTCGTACTTATCATCTTTGGGGGCAGTTTGTACATAGTTTCTCAGGTGCTATATGCCATGGTTGGTGTATCTGAATTTAGTTATGATTATGGATATTAGGTTGGAAATGTAAGATTTCTTGACATGATGATCTTTCTCTTCCTAATGAGTTAGCATGAGCATAATGGTTTAATGGCTGCTATGTCTTGAGAATTTATCCTTTATTTTCAGCTTCTTTTATGAACTGGGAATTACCTGAAATTGATACTATGCATGCGAACGATCATGATCTGGTGCTAACTGCTAATCTGTTACGATTAGAAATTTTAGGCCGGACCCAATTTCGGTCCAAATCTCAAATTTCGATTCAAATATTGATTGAACAGACTTTTTCGGTCTGATTCAAATCCGGATCAGGCTCGGTGAGAGTGCCAAACCTTTCTACCCAAAGCTCCTTCATTAGTTCAGAGATACTACACAAACATCGAATAGAATAAGACTTAGCATTACAGTTAAGATGTTAAGTGCTTCAGTTCGGTCATATATCTGTAGACAACAAAAGTTGGCACAATATAAAATCAAACCACGCATGGATTTCCTGAAGTAAGTAGGTTTTGAGCTCCTGGATTTGTGCAGTTCTTGGTTTGGCAGGTTACTTCAGCAACAAGTTACAGAGGTGACCGATAATGGATAAGGAAAAGTATTAGCATACTGAAAGGAGAGGGTCTCTCCAGGGCCAAGAGCATCACCATCATTGACAAGGCAATCATCATAGTAGACTCTTTTAAAGACACTGGGATTGATCAATCGGGCTGAGCTGAACCATCCACAACTGACATGAATGTTAGACATGCTACAACCCGAGACGCACACGTTCAGGATTTGAACAGTGTATGATGGGATTCCATTGGGAAGTGGGGATGTTGAGCCTTGGGAGATTGCTATGTCATCCTTTGAGCAAGCTGTACCAATGCGGTTTGCGTCTCCATAATCTGTTTCCAGAGCACAGGTTCATAACTCCTCAGCGTCAAAATCAAAGAATGAACCCCTGACCTAACATTCAGTTTCAGGGTTAATTAAGAGACCTTTAACAAACTGAACTCATGCTAGGCCTAAAATCATCATCAAGGCTACTTCTAACTCCATTTATCTGGTAAAGAGCACACTCAGACATGGATGGTAAAGTTTGCAGTAGCGATGTTTTCAATTTACCAGTAAACTGTAGAAGCTTTCTGGTTAACGGAGTGGCGTTTTCTTTGGGAAAGACTAGTGGTCTTTCAATGCTGGTATCTTCTCTAGCAGCAGATTTGCCATGAAACATCTCCATCGCTGCACTTGTTAGTGATAACTTGTGAATTTAATTCACACTTTCCATATTAAAATCCAAAACATCTTCTGTTATGAAACACAAGTCCACCGGAAACGCCACTTAAAAAGGAAGAAACTTCAGTAACCTAGAAGTTATATATAAGAAAGCATATATAGCTTAGCTAGGTTGTATGCATGCATGGTCACGTTAAGCATCAATGCAGGAATAATCGCCAATCTGCAGATAACACATATCTTTTGCAATTTTGCTTTTTCTATGAACATATGGATGCTTTTATTGCATCGTAAGAACTTCCACCAGAACTTGAATCTTCTCTAGATCTTGAAATGCATTGTTCTACTCATCTTTGTAATGTAAATTTCTGCAGACGTTTATGTATTTGACAGTAACATCTCATCAAAATTAGTAATAGCAGAGGGAGATGTGTATAATACCGAGAAGTAGAGTTAGCAGGAAATTGATAAACATCGTTACCACTGGAAGAAGAATACTATCATGATGTCGAAGAATACTATCATGAAGACATCTCCAACATCCAGCCATCCTCACCCTCCTGGAATTTATATCTTTTAATAAACCTGGAGAAAGATAGTTCACAACAAATAAGCGACAATGTACACTTGCATGAACAGAACAAGGAGTTAAAGACACAAGCGTGGGCTTTAGATTTGCTCCGAGAGTTTCTGGTACCAACATATATAGAATGAAAGATAATATATGTATATATATATATATAAACAAGGGTTAAGGGTATACCACCAGCAAGAGAACTTATGGAAGCAGTTGGCATTTATTGAACTGTTTAGTAATGAATGTGAGAGGAACCCCCCATTGCTTGCCTGGAAACATTAAGACTTGTTTCAGGCAATAGCTACACAATTATGAAAGCTAATTAAGATTCAAGAGTCAATCCTTACAGAAGCTTAGAATCTGGAAAATGGCCCACTAATAAATGAACGATAGATAGAACACAGTACAAAAGAATGAATCGAGAAATAGAACCATAATAAAAGCATGCAAAGAACGAGCTATGTTTATCATCCATCTCCACTCTCACCAGTTAATCTTCTGCCTCGCTCACCCCTATAGTTACATGGTCTCTGCACTCTGCAACATTCAAGAATATAGTTGTAGCAGTAGTTACTCTGGGCTGCCTGCAGCTTCCTCTTTAGCTTCAACAAAAGCTTAGATACTTGCTTATATTTTCACAAACATGTGTGCTTTAATATCCTTACCCCATTGGTCGGTTTGCATGCAGCTATCTTCATTGATTTGGTTACATTTATGGGTTCATCTGGATCAACTGTCCCTTTCTTGCAAGAGAGTTGGTATTAGACACCGAGTTTCAGATCAGTCTAGCATGTGAAAGAGATTGCGGTGTCTAGGAATATGCAATTTGACATAGTTGGTTGTTGGACGGTATTATAACTCAGGACCAACTTCATCAATTGAAGTGGTATCCACAGAATTTTGATCTTGATAGAGGGTTCAGGATGACTATGGACCCATTGGAGGATTAGGTCAGGGGAATTGAGTTTTGAAGTGCGTGTCCATGCATGACTCAACCAGAATCTAGAGCTCGTTTTGACCATTTATTGCGTTCTTGGAATGGTCAAGCAGTTACACGATTTCAAATGTATGAAATTAAGATAATGCTAATTTTATAATTAAAAAATAAAAATGGTAACACCAAGTTATTTTTGCTAAAAATTAAAAATTGAAAATTTTTAAAATCACCTTTTAAAAGTTTGAATTAATATTGCAAAATTACGTAAATTTTGAATTTTTTTTATAATTAACCTAACAAATAACCTAATTTTGAGTTAAATTACGAATTACATTATAATTGTAAAAAATATTATTTTATTTCTAAAATAGTTCGAGTATAAGTAATAATTTAGGTCGTGTAAGTTTAATTTGGACAAAAAGAATATTGCAGCTTGTAATTTAAAACATGCATATAACAGTTGATATCATATTTGGTTAGAAACTAGACTTCCTAATTATTGAGGCCTAAATTGGTATTTGAATCGAGAGGTTGGGCAGGTTTGAACTCTTTTTTTTTTTTTTAATAAGAGGAACCGTAAATATTATCTTTTGAATATTTATTGAGTAAAATTTTGAATTGACATAATAACCGGTAAATTACATCAATTGAATATTTTGCATTAGACAAACCCTATATGATGGATTGAATCAAAAGAGTATAAATAAGAGGATTCAAATATAGAACTTTTTTATATCATGCCCCTCACTTCACCACCTCGACCGTAAGGAGCTCTAGGTTTGAACTCAAAGACGAGGCTCCAAGCAAAATGTGGCTGTGCCTTCAAAGTTCATGTTATTTTCTATATATAACTGTATTTTTTTATTTAAATACTTCGGTAATAGTACAAATTAAGCAATAATTTCAAGTCCTTTTTTTTTTCTAAAAAAGCAACAATTTCAAGCAAAAATTTTAAGTATAATTTTTTCTCCTTTAAAAAAATGATGAAAATTTTAAATTATTCATATTTAATTTTAGAGAAAGAATCTAATTAAGCTCGTAATTAGCTAGATTTTTTGCCAATACAATTAAAAAAACTGTTGACTTATGTTATAATATGATAAGAGAAAGTGTCATAATTAGAGAAAAACGGTTAGGAATGACCTTATCTAAGAGAATCAATCCCTTAAAGTATAGAGCAGTGGTGTAGCATCAAAAAGGAAAAAAAAATCAGATTTTTTTTCCTTACGAAAAAAGGTCTTCTTCAAAGATTCGTGGAACTACTTCCAAGGGAGGTTTTTTAAGATTTTGCATGAATTGATTAATCAATGCAAATGTGAATGAAATGTTGGGCACTTGGGCCTGTAGGTAAATCAAACTCCCAACTCTTACCTAAGCTCGAGGTCTACTTGAAGCAGAGTAAAGAGTGGACGAACTCGAGGGAGACACTTCTAAAAAAATCGAGAAAGTAACAGTTCGTTATACCCGAATCGTAGTTGAATAAGTTGTCTGAGTTTGTAATCTCCTTAGAGCTGAGTAAAGAGCAGAAGAATATGCGAGGGAGACAGACCCACAACCTCATCGCTAGAGCACCTTCACTGCCATCTCTTTCCCCAAATTCGAGAAACATTTGAAAGAATCGAGAAAATAATGGTTTGTTATACCCTAAATGCTAAACAACCTTGTATATACCTGATATGCACATCGTCATTTTTTGATTATCTGGGACATATGTAAGTGTTCACGCACGTGAGAGGGAGTCCTTCTGGATGTAAAATTTTCAATTTTTGTTAATGAAAAATTTAAATTCTCAAAAAAAAAAAGTCAACAAGTGAGTTCAACTGAATCCTACCAATATATAATATTTCATAAATTACATATTTTCAATAAATATTTTATAAATTAACAATTTAGAATTAAATGACAAATTTAAGGTAATTAATATTATTAGATTTTAATGTTTCTTCAAATAAAATATCAATTTCACAATTTTAATTTAGATTAATTGCATTTTTAGAAAGAGTTGCTCCATAAATTAAATTACTAAGTATCCTTCTCATTGATTATTCTTTATCGACCTGTTTGGTTAAGTGGAATAATTATTCTATTACTGATGTATTCTTGATGAATAGTTATTCCTTTGTTTAGTTAGAAAACAACATACAGAACAACTATTCTTAGGTTTAGTTATCCCTAAATTTTGAGGAATAGTTAAAGATATCTCCCTCTAGTCTTTACCTACCCACGGAAAATGGAATAGGTGAAGACAACTTTTCATCCTCTTATTATTATTGTTGTTGTTGCTGTGTTGTTGTTAATAATTTTATTTTTATTATTTTTTATTAAATTTCTTAAATAAGTAAATTAATAATAATAAGGAAATTAATATTAATAATGATAATAATAAAATAAAATACAATATAACAATATAGTTAGCGGAGATTATAATAAATATTTTAGTCTTTTTCTTAATTATTCTTTTGTCATTCTAAATTTATATTTT
>JAOSBN010000123.1:75566-94300 GCA_027563595.1 Erythroxylum suave
TTTATAAAGTTGATACCATAGAATAATCACTTTAAAAAAGTTTTAAAAAATTACATGAATTTCAGGAGCTTACAGTTGTTGCGTTGACAAACATCCTTAAAACATGTGTCCTATTACAGACTCCTAAGGAGTAAGCCCTAAATTCTGCTGCTACTCATATTGTATAGACCTTATTGGCTGGATAGTTCCACTAACTCCACAATTAAGTAATAATAATTTAACATAATCCAAGAGTTAGTCTAAATGGTATAACATATTTTTCGTATATCTATCAACCTTACTAGGTTTTAGTCACTCGCTTTATTTTAATTATCTAAAAAATAATAAATTGAGAAGAATTAATTAAATTGAATTCGTCACTTAACTATATAATTATTTATTATTATCTGAATTTATGATTTATTTGATATGAATTTAAAAATAATGATTATAAATGTCCTACTTATAAAATATGGAACTAATTACAAAATGGTTTTTTCCTAACGGAAGGCAATTCCAGTTTCTCCTACTAAAACTTGACGCTAAAGCGAACATGGCATTAAGGACACGTAATTTAGACAATTTGGAGTCTTCAACTCAATCATGTTTGTCATGTCACATACGTTAAATGTCTCATTAACTAAGCAACCACTTGCAACGTTCCAAATAATTAGATACATATAGATGATAATAACTTGAAGGATGAAGCCATCAATGTTCAAACCACCTTATTTATTACTTCTATGTAATGAAATATCTTACGGTGTTCCAGACCTTGCTTCAGCCATGTAATCCGGAATTCTTGTTGTGTAATGAAGTTGCTGTACCTATAAATATGAATGCAACCCTCTGGACCTTGATTTCCTCAAATCCTATAAGGTCTTGGAAGGTGAAAGGTCTCTTTCTATATAGTCCACTAAACCACAGAGAGAGAGAGAGCTAGCTATGAAGATGGCTCTGAGATGGCTTGTTCATTCAGCATGTCATGCTCTGGGAAACCATGAGGAGGCTGACATGACAAGTAACAATGTTATGGGCGAAAACCCTACTGAGCATGTCATGAATGGAGGCTTCAAGGACCCTGGAGAATTAAGAAATCCTTCAGGGTTTCAAATGCCTCTCCATTATCCAAGATACACAAAGGATGATTACCAGAAGATGGAAGAGTGGAAGGTGGACATGTTGCTTAGGGAATATGGAATTGTGAGTTTCAAAGGAAATCTTGAAGAGAAGAGGAAATTTGCAATGGGGGCATTCTTGTGGCCTGACCAATATTGATTATATATATTTACCAACAACAGCTATATATGTTATGCTTCGATATCGCATTATCTATGTGGCTTGTAGCTCAATAAATGATCATGGTAATTCCTCTGAGAGGATGCTGTAGAGCAAGCTTGGTTTGACACAAAAAGCAGCAAGAAGAACATGCATGGAGGAGTATATGTAGGGTACGAGACATGTACTGTGAGACCTCTGTCTTCTTATGCTAAGGAGAGTGGAAGAATTCCTTTCTTCAGACAGATTTAGTTCCATACTTCGTTATTGCTTTTGTTGTTTTCCTGTTAGCTTGAAGAAAGAGAGATTGATGAAAACCAAGTTTAGTAATGCCTCTTCTGTCAAATATCTTGGCGTGTTTAATCCGATTCCAAGGCCTCGAGTATAGTTGTCTTTCAATAATGAAGCATTCTTTAATGGGACGATGGTTTTAGAAGTGCTTGCCTCACAAAGAATATATTGAAAACAAGAAGTAAATGTGAACAAACCTATTAATACCTAATTGTTAGAATTTTTGGTGGGTAGCAAGTTAAACAAGTAAAGCTGAATTTTAGAGAACCAATCGATTTTTCATTAGAAAGTCGAGTTCGAGTTCCTTCATATCCTGCAAAAATTATAACATTCTTGTTGAATGAGATTAAATATTTTAGGTTAATTTAATTTCAATTTTGAGTAAATTTAAATTTGATTATATTTTTTTAAAATCTTCCAAAATTAATTTTAAATTTGATTAAATTATAATTCTTTTCTTAAGTTTGAAACTTTTTGTTATTTCTACTATGAATCAAACACTAAATACCTTAACTTTTCCAACTTAATGTCCTGAATATATCTTTTCTTTCCTAGATATCTCAACAATTCCCAACAAAATCAAAGTTTAAGGGAAATGAATGTGAAAATATAGAGGTCCTAAGGGGTAGTCGAGTTGGTGAAGGAGGAGAGCATGATACTAAAAAGTCTTGCATTTGAATCCTTCTACTTACACTCTCTCAATCGAGCCTGTTATATAGGACTTTCCTAGTGTGGAATACCTAGTTGACGTGATTTGCAGATCATTGTGTTAATCTGAAAATTTACTCAGTATGCATCCAAAGGATAACAATTGCGGGCTCTTCCGCTATATAAAAAAAAAACAGAGGTCCTTACAGTTTGACACCTTTTATGATGATAGTGACACAACATATAATTTATTTTGGCTGCTCATTGCTTGACGTGGGGGAGAATAGGGTCGAAGATAGCTGTAATTTGCAGGCGTAATCTATTGTCTAATACTAATTAGAGGAAGTTGGATGCAATAGAAAGACAAATATATTTCTTAAAAAAAGTGAATGCAACTGATTGAAGGTAGAATGATTTGGCATTCATTATACATGTGAAAGCATGACATATGCCAAAAGAGAGAAACCAAAAATGGTGACTGCATTTCGATTACATAATCACTAATAAGGTTCGAGTACGAATCAAATAAATTATTGCATTTTGAGAACTTTTGATCCGTATACAAAAACGTAAAACAATGACGAATCACAACTGGTCTCTTAAATATGCCACCTAGAACTTACAGATAAGAAGCTTAGACAATCCTAGGCTGCAAGCGCTCATAGATCTTGTATGAAGTTGCTAGCTGATGAGCAGATGATGAGAAAAAAGGTCATCCATCCCCTTCAAAGCTTCAATCCTGAATGAATAGCTACAACACCTCCAACCAGATTTTCATACTCGACCCTTCGAAATCCCGCATCTGCAATCATTGATGCGAATTTCTCCTGGATTCATTCATCAATTATGAACAATTATAAGCAAGTCCTTTTTGTTGAAATAGGCAAGATTGGCTGGTGTTCACATATAGGAAAAGAAAAAAATGCTTTTTCACCATGGCAGCCAAGCTTGAAATACAAATTTAGAAGTTCAGAAATTTAAATGGTTTTTACACTCAAAGCAACTTCCAACAGAGTATGTACTGTTCGGTACAAACTGATAACGCCTCAGTCCACGTTTGTTTTACCCATTAACATTTTCTAAACTTACATTCGGTGGTATACACCTAATCAAGAAATCATGTTTTTTGTGAGTAGGAGTGATGCATAGTTGTTCCTTATCTTCTCTGTCTTCCTTTCCCTAATTCCACATAGCAAATTTTGAGCATCATATAATTTTCCATGACATTGAGCCTATTCTTGCCTTAGCTCTAAAACGGCTCAGGACTGAGTTATTACCTGATTGGGAAAACGACGTATACTCTCAACCAAGTACTGATAGGATTCTCGATCACCTGCAACGAGCTCTCCTAGAGCCGGAATGATAGAGAACGAGTAGTAATCATACCTACATAAAAATAAAGCAACCTTTGTAACAGAACAATATAGAAATGCTAAGTACAGCATAAAGCTCGTGATATGAGAACGCAGGCAAATACATTTTGTTTATACAGTTTCCCCTTAATTGCAAATTTGCGCATGTCAGGAGTAAGAAGAAAGAATAAAAGCAGAAAACAAGTTTCTGTGCTTAAGAAGCTTCAAGTAAAGTTGTGCAGGTGAATCCATTTATAAATGATAAGTCGGTAATCATAAACTTTTCCTTTATATATTTTCACTGTTACCTCTTCCTCAAAATTCTTTCACTAAGGCAGTTCACACTTAGTAAGTGGAACTTCAAATAGTTTTTCATGATGTTAATACCTATGGTTGAAGACCAACTTACATCAGCAGTTTGCATCTTGTCGAGTTCATCAGTATATTCTCAGATTACTATAGCAACGTATGCTCGTTCCATACCAAATGTTAAGTGATCCAACTATTCACAATGATTTGTAGGTGAACCACTTAAGGATACTGAATATGAAGAAGGATGGATGGAGATAAAAATTCATTTCACAAATTCCAGCTAGAGGAAAGATGTTTCTCCTATAACCTATTTCTATCCATTGCATCATGCCCAGTGCTGTTGACCAGCTCAATTTGATAATAAGCAAACAGCTTATTTTGAGAAAACCAAATAGTTCTGTTGACCAATGCCAAATGGTTCAGTATGAAAATGCGAGGACAAGCCTCTATTTCTTACAAGAAAAAGGTCCTTCCTATAGCAAAAAGGTATACTATAAAGCATAAAGTTGGACAAATACCTACCATTCTTTGAAAACAGGCACTTCCACATGGCTCAGTTCAAGGCATAGGAATCTTCCTCCTCGTTTCAATACCCTAGTATCCCATAACATACAAGTTTGTATTATTATCAGCTAAAGGTTTACCACAGAACACAGAATCAAGAGAAACTTGAGGACACATGACAGGATATTAATAAAACAATCATAAAGATTGTAAGATAAGGCAAATCTTATTTGACCAAGCAAAAACAAGAATCACATACCAATAATTGGCATCTCTAAGTCCACCTCAATGTTTAGTATCTAAAGAATAAATTACAAACATGATCTGCTAAATGCAGAAACATTTAAACTACATTAGTCGTTACTTTATTTATTTCATGTTTCAATACTTACTATAAAAGCACATAAAAGCAGGCATACTTAGTCGTTGTGTATATTCTCAACACATTCACATTCACAGTAAGGAGTACTTCTTAACTATATAACATAACACTGATTTGCGTTCTTACCATCTATTTCTGTTTTATTGTCTCAGCTTTGAGCTATGATATGAAGTTCAAAATCATAGCAACAGTTTCATAACGCAATTACAAAAAGCGCTCAATTGGTAAATGGGTGCAATATCCCTATATTCCCAAATTGAGATATCAATGAACACCCCCTTCCTAACTCTTTCCTATCAACATTTTTAAATTGTTCACATGTTAAAATTGATTTGCAGAGGACTTATAAGCACACCTATGAGCCTCATCAAGAACCTTCTCTATGTGAGTAACATTCCTGATTCCAAAGGCTATCGTGTAACCATCCATTGAGTTATCTTGAAAAGTCAAAGCTTCAGCATTTCCTTCCACCCATGTAAGGGACTTGTCTTTTCCAAGACCTACCAATTCCAAAGAAGATCAAACTAATGCATGCAAGAATATTGAAAGCAATTAAGCAGTAGGAATGCAGGATATTTTAATTACTTCTGATTTCTCACCTCTCTCTATGGCCCTTTTTCTACCCACATTCAGCATGTTTGGGTTGATGTCACATACATAAATTTCAGTTTCCTCCTGCAAAGGATCATAACAAGGATCTTGAAGTGCTCTACTTCTGATACTATTTACAGTTTCTAGGATCCTGAAGGCAATATCTCCTGCAAATAATCCATTGGGTTACGAAGTTATGTGAGTATAACATAACAGTTGTCAAAGTTACAATGATTAACACAGTATCGTATGCCTTCAGAACCTTATCTGCTATCCCACATTGCTATCTTTTTCTCAAAGACAGTAAAAAGAAATTGCAGTAGTAATAAATAGTCATGCCAAGTCTCACTCATTGAACCTCTGTATAATCCAACTCATGACAGCAAGATTTTGCAACTATTTAAAGAAGCTAATCTTACCTGTCCCACCAGCTACATCAAGATGCTTCATTCCAGGGAATGGACTGAGTTTGGAAACTAATCTGGGTGATCCCATAAAACAATATGTCAACATGAAGATAATTGAAGTCCATAAAAACTTCAAGCATGCATTAAAAGTTCCTCAGTCTAACCTGTCCTTCCACAATCTGTGTAATCCAACACTCATCAAATCATTCATGAGGTCATAATTTGATGCAACACTACTGAAGACGTTACTGACCATTTTACTTTTTTCTTCTTCCTGCACTTCTTTAAAGCCTGATAAAAGAAAATAGAGAAAGCACCACTCTACATGAAACTAGCCATGTGGAACAAGATGATTGTTGTGCAGGTGCAACATTAAATACACAACTAAAATCTTATTTCGTTTGATAAAGATTAGAACCAAAGTAAAAATAGGATAAGTGACTTCTAATAACGTTAACAAGAAAACATAGGAGAAATTTCATATGTACAGGGCACAGACTTTATGCTTCTTGTATTAACATGTTCTATCTGAACAAGAGGAAGCATGATTTGCTAAGGAAGATCAACTCCTCGGGCACACAACACTTCTAGGGAGACATGAATATTTAAATGTTTCAATTCAAGAATCTCACTTCATATTTCATTCTAAGTTACAGAATGAGGGAAGAAATGCAAGTTCCGAATCACATAAACAAGGCCTACACTTTTAAGATAGACCCAACGAATGCAGAAACCATTAACATTACTCAAAAAACCTACCAAAGCTTGTGGCATGTGAATGCAGCAGAGAGGCAGAAGAGCTGAGTGGCAATAAATTGAAACCCAGGTTCCTTTTTATCAATCTCAATGCCATTGCCATAGCTGCTGCAACAATTGAAAAATCAACGTCCATAAGTTTCAAACCGCCCAAGGTTCATCTAAGACCATGCAATGGCAAGCTTGTTAAGGAGAAAACTTTTTCAACAAATGCGTGAACCACATGAGATACCCATTTCAGAGAGGGTAAAGAAACTTACGATCTAAACAATGCACGCAGTGAAATACACAAAATTCATTGAAACAAACAATCGAACATTTCGCGAACAACTAAGACCAAAGGACGCTAAAAGACAGAACCACAGCGACTCATTATTCTTAACGAATAGTACTTGTCTTATACACTGAAAATACAATAAAGCAATAAAATTTCCTGTAATAACTTACGGACAAACAAGCGAATTTATCCAAAATTCCTCAGAATAGTGGTTGGAGTTGAAGCGTACGTACCAATTACGAAGTAGAGGGGAAACCAGAGAGGAAGGAAAATGGCAATTTGGTAAATTTTGTGCGAATTGAGGGAAGAAGCAAATAGTTATATTGGGCCCAACATGTCCTACATCCTAGAAATTAAGGGCCTAACCCAAGTTGGATTTTCCAAGCCCATTCTTGGGCCCATCAATCAATTAATCTTCAAGTTGGATGGACCTTGTCATTCTCTTGTCCTTTTTTCTCGGATCCTTCTGATGCTTTGATTCGCAGCTCATTTTCAGTGCAACAATTAAATTATCCCCAAGTTTGTTTTCAAGCTCTAAACGTACTTTCCTGAGAATCTGACATTTCAAGGAAACTAACGTCACTCACGAAAGATTCATTGCAAATTTATAACTCATATGCTATAACTAACCCTCCAGAAGAAGCCAATTCTATGCATGCCAAGGTCTTTAAGTACCATTAGTAATCTTATGAATCTCATAAGCAGACTCAGTCTTCCCTGTTTCAGGATACCGTATTGAATCATTAAAAATGGTGGCAGTGAGCTTTATGGACTGTTACACTGTCAAACCAGCCAAACCAACATGGACAGGCACCTTGTCCTTGTCAGAATGGGACCAAATTGGCGTTCTAACTCATGTCCCGACCATTTACTTCTACAGACCACCACCAAACTGGCTTTCACGCAAAGCCTTTATAAATATTCTCAAAGAATCATTGAGCCATGCCCTGGTTGCGTTCTATCCGCTGGCAGGTCGTTTACGTTGGATTGGCAATGGCCGTCTTGAGCTTGATTGCAATGCAATGGGAGTCCAGCTGATTGAAGCTGAATCTGAATCCAAGTTCGACGATTTCGGTGACTTCGAACCGTCTGCCAAGTACGAAAACCTAATCCCGGCGGTCAACTACAAAACGCCGATACACGAATTACCTTTGATGATAGCGCAACTGACCAAGTTCCGATGTGGTGGTGTTACCCTCAGTTTTATCGTGTCTCATGCGGTGGTTGATGGGCAAAGTGCACTTCATTTCACGTCCGAGTGGGCGAGGATTGCCCGCGGGGAGCCATTAAAGACGGTGCCATTTCTTGACAGAAAGGTCTTGCGGGCCGGTGAGCCGGCAATTACACCACCGCGGTTTTTCCACACGGAGTTCGAACGACCACCGCTATTGCTAGGCCAAACAGATGAGAAAGAGGAGAGGAAGAAGAAGACAACCTTAGCCATGTTGAAAGTAACCAAATCCCAGATCGAAAAACTAAGGAACAGAGCTAACGAAACCAAAAGCGTCGCCACTGAACGTGGTTTCACAAGGTATGAGACCTTAGCAGGACATATATGGAGGTGCGCATGCAAAGCTCGCAAGCATAACCCTGAACAGCCAACTGGTTTTGGTGTTTGTGTTGATTCACGCAAACGCATGAACCCACCTCTTCCACAAGGTTACTTCGGAAACGCCACTTTCGATGTGGTAGCCACCAGTAGCTCCAGCAAGCTGATGTCCAATCCATTAGGCTATGCTTCGAGCAAGATAAGGGAAGCAATCGAGAGGGCAACAAGTGAGTATGTGGACTCTGCCATCGACTTCTTGAAAAGTCAACCTGACTTGTCAACGTTCCAGGACTTGCATGCAACAAAAGGAACTGATGAAGAGCCTTTCCATGGAAACCCTAATCTTGGCATGGTTAGTTGGGTGACATTACCGATCTACGGGCTGGATTTTGGGTGGGGAAAGGAGGTTTACATGGGTCCTGGAACTCATGAATTTGATGGGGACTCGTTGCTTTTGCCAAGTCCTGAAGGTGATGGATCGTTAACAGTTGCAATGTGTCTGCAAGAGGCTATTATGGATGACTTCAAGAAGTACTTCTATGAAGATATTATGTAGAGCATTAAATTTTAAAATTGTGTGCTCTCAGTCTAAAACTAATGAAAAAGAAAGTTAAGAAAATAATAAATGTAATAAGATTAAAAAATAGAGAGAAGGGAAACGTGATTTCTATACCATATTATATTTTTGGGTTGAAAAGGAGGTCGAAATGTAGATAAAATTAAGTATTAAAAAATGGGATATGACAACTCTAACCACATTTTCTAACTGGAGACTGCCTTTAATTCTACTGGAGGTTCCGAATAGGTCAATAATCTTAATGGTAGATCTACCACAGGCCTTCCGAGCCAGTCATCGCATGAATTCGCCTCCCAGTAATTGTTTCTTATAAGTACTGTCCAGTCCCTCTTTGATAATTCCTTAATACTCTTCACCTGTGAGTCGTATTCCAATGCATCAAGTGTAACTAAAAGTATCATGGAGCAAGCACTATTTGAGTCGATCTCCACCTCGAGCTATCTTACATCTTCTTCACATACTATTTTTAATTCCATGTATACTACTCAAAGTTCAGCTACTAAATGTCATAAGTGAATCTCGTAATCCATCGACCATACTCATCCCTTACTAGACCGCCTGCTCTTGCTAGTCCCGTGCAACCTCTGACAGCACCATTAGAGTTTAGTTTAATCCATCCTTTTAGAGGAAACATCCAGCCAATCCACTTCCATTCCTTCTTACGCGCATATATCTTGTCTTTTAGATGCATATTTGATATTAGGAGTTGAATAAAAAAACAATTTGTATTTTTTTGTCAATTTTTATATAAAATGAAACTTTTATTTATACACAGTTGGAGTTATGACCACAATTTTGTATTCAATGATCGAGGGAGAATTTTGATCTTATGGAACTCTCTATCATTCGATTGTCAAGTTTTATTAAGAACTGAGCGGCTGCTACACTGCTTGGTGCATCAGAAAAATTCCAATAACTCTCCATTCTTTATAAGCTTTGTTTATGCTTTCAATAGCGGGGGACTGAGAACTGATCTATGGAATCATCTTATTCAACTTCATAAGTCTATAAACTGCAGCTAGATGGTAGTTGGGGATTTTAATTGTATCCTCAACTCCACTTATCGTAGTTTTGGTAAGGTCAGGGAAAAGGACACATGAGAGCTCAAAAAACTTATTGATTCAACTTATGTTTATGATCTTAACTTCTCTGGTGAATTTTTTTCATGGAGTAACAGGTAAGTTGGGAATGACAAAGTGTTTAGTAAAATTGGCAGGGTCTTAATAAATGACCTTTGGGAATCTTCATATCCTAATGCTCATGCAATCTTCTATCCCCCTTTTGTCTCTGACCACTCTCCTGTGGTCATTTATGGTAACCAAATGGCTCGGAAAAAACATACTCCCTTCAGGTTCCTGAAATCATGGACTACCCATCCTAACTGTGGAGAAATTGTCTATGAAAATTGGCATTATGAAAACCAGGGAAGTCCTTTCTTCTTGGTGGCCTAGCAGGTTAAAAGGGTGAGGAAGGCTTTAAGGTAGTTCCACTCCATTCACTTCAAGAATATAGGGGACATAATAAAAAATAGTCAGCTTGAACTCAATGAAATTCAAAGGCAACTTAGCCTTAATCCCACTGATGTTGATTTGCAGAAAAAGGAGAAAGCTAGCCTGGACAATCTCTTCAAACTCTTGAAGGCTGAGAAACTTTACTACTCTCAGAGAACTAAGGTAAATTGGATCGCTTACGTTGACTCCAATAGTGTTTTTTTTCACGTTAAATTGAGGGCGATGGCTAATTCCCTGAAAATAGGCTCTCTTCTTAGTAGCTTTGGTATTCTTTTGGTGGATGAAGTTGTTATCCAACAAGAAATAATCAGGTTCTACCATAAACTTTTAGGGGAGGACTCTCCTATCCTTCCTTTAAAACATGAGATTATTTCTTCGGGTCCTACTATTCTCCCTGACCAATGTCTATTGCTTTGCCAGCTTACTACTATTCAAGAGATCAAAAAGGCCTTTTTCAAAATGGATGATACAAAATCCCCCATACCTGATGGGTTCTCTTCCTCTTTTTACGAAGCTGCCTGGAATATTATTTCCCAAGATGTTTGTAATGGCATCATTCACTTTTTTAACAATGGCTGGCTATTAAAGGAAGTAAATAGTATTGTGATATACCTAATTCCCAAAATAAAATGTCCAAAGTCCCCTTCTGATTTCAGATCCATATCTTGTTGCAACGTGATTTACAAGGCAATATCCTCCATCATTGCTTCAAGGCTGAAAAGTGTTCTTCCAACACTAATTGACTGCCAGTAAGCCACCTTCATTTCAGGGCGTAAAATCTCTCAAAATGTGCTGATTGCACAAGAACTGATGAATGGCTATAATAAGAGGGGCATTTCTCCTAGATGTACAATAAAGGTTAACATCCAAAAAGCCTTTGACTCTATAAATTGGCATTTCATGGAGCAGGTTCTAAAGGGTTTGGGATTCCCTTTGAAATTCATAAATTGGATCATGCAGTGTATCACAACCCACTCATTTTCTTTAATGATTAATGGGGAAATTTGTGGTTACTTTGAAGGAAAAAGAGGACTTAGACAAGGAGATCCTTTGTCTCCCTACCTTTTTTGCCTTGCCATGGAGTATTTTTCTAGATTAATGGGAAGTCTAAGCCAGGTTAGAGGGTTTGATTTTCACCCTCACTGCAAGAAGTTGAATCTTACACACATCCTATTTGCGGATGACCTCTTGCTCTTTTGCAAGGGAAATGCCTCCTCAATCCAACTCGTCTTCGACTATTTACAGGAATTCGGGGACACTTCAGGAATGAAGATCAACATTTCTAAAAGCTGCATTTTCTTAGGAGGTTTGTCTTTGAACTCTTGTAATGACATATGTGCTTTAATGAATGTCGCAAGAGGCCACTTCCCTTATAAGTATCTCGGAGTACCTCTTATTGATAAGAGGCTTTCCTTTGATGATTGCTCACCTCTGGTTGACATAATTATGGATAGTATTCTCCACTGGAGTGCTTGATTGCTGTCATATGCTGGCAAGCTTGAATTGATAAAATCTGTGATTCGAAACATTGGGATCTACTGGTCTCATATTTGTCTCCTACCACCAAAAGTCGTCAAAATGATTGAGACCTTAGCAAGATCTTTTCTTTAGTCTGGGAGTTCCACATTGTCTAAAAAGGCTTTAGTAAATTGGAATCGGGTTTGCTCACCTATTTCTAATAGAGGTCTGGGTCTTAAAAAGTTGAAGCTTTTGAATAAGGCTTTAACGATGCAACACCTCTAGGACTTGACTTTGAAAAAAGACCTCTTATGGATCCGTTGGATTCATGAGAGGTATTTGAAAGGGGACACCTCTATTTGGGACTTTGAGAAAAAGATACAACATTCCTGGAGTTTTAAGAAGAATATGAGCCTTAGAGCTCTTAATCTATCATGTGTTACTATCTCCAATGGTAACTGCGTGTGGAATCATGGAACAAGAAGACCATTCTCCTCTCAAGCCATATATGAACTACTTAGTCCACCTACTAGGAGGCTGACGTGGACCTCTATTGTCTGGGGTAATCTAGTTCCACCCAAAATGGCATTCATTTCGTGGTTAGCTTGGCAAGACAAACTAAAAACGATGGATAATGTTTCCAAATGGTCAAATTATCATAACCCTCTTTGCAGCTTCTATAATTCTGCTAATGAATCACACAAGCATCTATTTTTTGAGTGCAGGTTTTCTGAAAAAATTTGGAAGCATGTCTTGGCTTTTAATGGATGGAGTATGCCTTCAAATTGGAGCTTGCTGAAAGATTTCGCAACTAGAAAATTTAAAAGAGATGTTTGGAGTTAGGCCAAGAAAGTTCTACTGTGCATCACGCTATACTTTGTCTGGAAGGAGTGAAACAGTCTCAGATTTGCAGCTAGTACACTGTCTTTTGATAGGATCATTAAAGATATTATATTTGTTTATCAGTTAAAATGTAATCAGATTAAGAGTGTCCCTAATATTCCCTCTACCTTACAATGGTGTACAAGGATCAAAATTGATCCTAAAAATTAGAAGGGGATAGTCAGTTGTAAATCTGTATATCCTTAAACTCTTTTCTCGTTAGAAATAAATCACCATTTTCCAAAAACAATATATATTAGCCTAAACAATTATGGATTATTGCAAATGTTTTAAAAATCTAATTGATAGTTTATCTTCAATATTAATAATTCATCATTTATTCATTTATACAAAATATATATTAGGATTGGTTTTCCTAAATTAAATATAAGGTCGTTATTTTACCACTTCAAAAAAATTGCATCTCCTCCATCTTCATTGCTTCCTGTCTCCCTAACTTCTACCTTTCTTTGGCCTCTTCTCTCCTGTGTCAGATTACCTTTGTTCTCCTCAAGGGTATTTCTGTAATCGTCACTTTCCCTTCATTTTCTCCTTTCCATTTCCAGAATATAGTCGTTGTCCACATCTTCTGTCAACATGTCTGCATTGCGGAAGGAAAATCATCTAATCTCGAGACCTGTTCCCCCACTAAATTCCCGCCCCTGCCCTTCAAACTTCCAGGCAATAGCTCCAAATCCGCACCACTTGCACCTCTTGCTTCCTATTCATCCAGTCCTTCACCTTCCTCTGCTCTTCTAGAAATCAATCCTCCACCCCAAATGATCATGGATGCAGGTGCTTGGTGATTCCAATCCAGATATTAAGCTTTCTTACCTTCCCCAGAGAACACCAACACTCCCATTGTTGCACCTCCCATTGAAGCTCTCAAAGTTAGAGTGGACCCTGTAAGGAAAATGTGGGCCATAAACAACTAAAAATCTTTTGGTTTCAAGGAGATTCTTGTTATTCAGCAAGACATATTCCTCTTCAACTTTCAGAGAAAGGCTGACGCCACCAAGATGCTTGATTGCTAGCTACTTAAGGAAACCCATATTGCATGGACCAAGCTATACCTCAAACCAGCAGAATTAATTTCACTCAACTCTAACAGGTCGTTTGGAAATTCTCGATTTTGATTTATTAACAAATAGGATTCAATTACATTCGTAGGATTGAATTAAATTCGGTTTACACTGTTTGAAATAAATCTATAAATATTAGAATTGAATTCAATTACATTGTTTGGAACATAATACAAAATGAATTCAACTACTTTATATGACCTTTTTATCCTTAACTAAAAATAGTATGTAATCAATGTGTGTGTGTTTTATAGTAATTTGTATATTTACGATGTGTATATTTGGAAAATGAATTTTGAATATTTTGAAAATAATTAGCTCTTCCTTTCACACACCAAATCAGACCGTTTGATATAAAAATTGAATTCATAAAGAAAATGAGATTCAATTACGTAGTTGAATTCAAGTCATCTCTTTTTTAGCATTCCAAACGCATGAATTGAATTCAATTATATAAAATTAATGAATTGAATCTAATTTATTAGATTTCAAACGGACTGTAAGTTGTGATTGATTCTATATCTTTGCTACCTGATGAAATCCCTCTTCTAAGATTCAACGACAACATGGAGCTTGTAAAAGGTACTATCAAAGTGTCATATGCGTGAATGCCCCATCTGCACCTGTCACCAAACACTAGAAACCCACCGAAAGGCTATACAAGCCAAGTTTTGCTTAGGGATCTTGACAATGAAGACAACTTTTAAGCATCACTCTCAATATTGGATGTACCTCTTTCCCCACTGCCTGACCCTCAACAAAAGATATGTTCTACCTCAGAATACTATTCAGAAGCTCACCAGCCTGATATTCAACTACATCCACACCCCACAATAGAAAACAACATAAGTGAACCCCCTCATCTTGACACAGAGCCACCTTCATCTTCCATCAATGGCAACATCACTTCAAAACCCAAAGCCTCGGAAAATCCTACAAGAGAAGCAAATATCAACGATATTCCCTCTCCAACGTCTAATAAATCAAGTTCCTTCTTAGAATGCAGCATTGCAGATGTTAACTTTGTTCGTGCTAGTAAAAGAAGATCCAGCAGAATGAAGAAGCCCTCTTAAGGCCAAGAGTAATGATTATCTCTGCCTAGAATTTAATGGGTCTCAATTCGCCTGAGAAAAAACTTTTGATGAAAGATTTCATTTTGGATAATAAGCCTAGAATTCATAGCATTTTGGAATCACGAATTAAGATAAGTGTCACGTTCTTCATTTTATTCCCACGGGTTGGCAGTTGATTCATAACTATGACAAACCACAGTGACCAAATTCTATTAGTTTATATTCTTGTGGAAATTTCCATACTCACTCATATGGTCTCAGCTCAAATGATTCCCCTTCAATTCCATTTGTTAACTCTAAACTTTATTACTCATGTCACTTTAATCTATGCTTTTAACTATCCTTTCCAAAGATCCTCTCTTTGGAACACCCTTCGACACCTTGCACCCCATATCCAAACACGTTGGCTCATTCTTGAAGACTTTAATGTTACCATATCTCCTACTGAATTTGAGGGTATCTTTGCTCATAAAGATCACTGTGAGGAGTTCAAAAGCTGTCTTGAGGATATTCCAATATCTAACTTGCCATTTGGGGGTAAATTCTCCACTTGGAGCAATAAACAATCCGGAAACTCCTTTAGTAGAAGAAAGCTAGACATATGCTAATCCAATCTAGAGTGGTGTCACACCTTCCCACATTCTTTTGCTTTCTTCCTAATACCACTTTATCGGATCACTCCCCCATCATAGTCCAGGTCAACCCTCCAAAGCCATCTCGATTTGCATTTTGTTTTAAGAACTTTCTCACTGACATTGCAAGTTTTTGGGATGTCGTACAAGAAGGTTTTAACTACCCCTTTCATGGATCTTGAGAGGAAACTTCAGTTCACCAAAGAAGTTATTAATTCTTTTCATAAGCGCAACATTGGCAATACTTATCATCTAGTCTCTACGGCTATAGCTGCTCTTAAACAAGCTCAATCTGATCTCTACTGCAATCTTACGTCAGTGGTGCTTGTCGAAAAGGAACGACAGACCATCGAAGCTTATGCACAAGCTTTAAAGTTTCACCAGTCTTTGCTTAAGCAACGATCCAGGGTGAATTGGCTAAAACATGGTGATAAAAAATTCATCCTTCTGTAAGACCAAGCCATAATAACCAACAACTCAAGCATGCATTTCATACATGATAAATTCACGTAAAACACATGCATATATATCAAGGTATATTAGCGGAAGCATAATGAAAAACACGATACCTCCAGCCATTGCTTTTATCACCTTAGATGATCCTCTTCTCCCTGTCTGGTCTGGAGTTTCTGAGTCTTCTATCCTCTTCCTTAAGCACAACTGATGGTGTTCTCTAAAATGCTTAGTGAAGATAGGGACCCAAATCGTACTTATAAACCATACTCTATCCCTCTGCCCATCACAGAGAAGGCAATGTCCAAGACATGGGCGATAACGTGATAAGTGGGTTAAACTTTAAATGGACCACAATCATGAATAGTGAGGTTAGGTGAGATTTAAACAAAATCTTACATTCTCCCATTTAGTCCATTTAACCTAATGCCAAACATAACAAGAAACCAAATATATGAATCATGGCAATAGGTCCTCTTATAATGAGTATTATCTCCCATGCATTACATATATATAATTTCTTATTACTAGCCCTTCAACTTAATGAACAAATCATATGTTTATTCTAGGTCCAAACTAAATGACATTTCTAAAAAATAAATCAAAATATGTGTGTACAAAATATATGAGAAAATTTCAAAATTAAATAAGATTTTCATTAAAGTAACACATGTACAACAAAATCACATAATGGAACCAAGTCCCATTTGCACTACATGATCCTTAAATTGCTTAGGTGGCATGCCTTTAGTTAAAGGATCCGCAATCATAAAATCAGTGCTAATGTTCTTTATGACAACTTTCTTTTCCTTAACACGTTCTCTTATGGCTAAATACTTAATGTCAATATGCTTATTTCAACTTCCACTCTTATTATTTTTAGCCATAAAAACTGCAGCAGAGTTGTCGCAATACAACCTTAATGGCTTAGAAATTGAATCAACAACTCTAAACCCAGATATGAAACTCTTCAACCATATACCATGCGAGGTGGCCTTAAAACATGACACGAACTCAGCCTCCATAGTGGAAGTAGCAATCAGGGTCTGCTTGGCACTTCTCCAAGATACAGCTCCACCAGCAAGCATGAAAATATAACCAAATGTTAATTTACTTGAATCAACACAGCTAGCAAAGTCTGAATCGGAGTACCCAACTACTTCCAAGTTCTCGGTCCGCCTGTACATAAGCATGTAATCCTTTGTGCCCTGAAGATATCTCATAACCTTCTTTGCAACTTTCGAGTGGTCAATACCTGGATTACTCTGATATCTTCCTAATATTCCAACAGCATACGCAATGTCAGGTCTGGTATAGACCTGAGCATACATAAGACTTCTAACAGCTGAAGCATATGGAATGTTCTTCATGTGTTCCCGTTCAAAATCATTCTTCGGGCATTGATTCAAACTAAATCTATCACCCTGCACTATAGGTGCTACACTTGGTGCACAATCTTTCATCTGAAATCTCTCTAAAACTTTGTTGATATAGGTCTCTTGAGTCAAACCCAAAATGCCTCAAGATCTTTCTCTATGAATCTTGATGCTAATGACATAATATACCTCTCCCATATCTTTCATATCAAAATTCTTCGAGAGAAATTGTTTCACCTCATATAGCAAATCCTTATCATTAGTCACAAGTTAGATGTCATCCACGTATAACACAAGAAAACAAGTATTACTCCCACTGACCTTCTAGTATAAACACTGATCCATTATATTCTCTTCAAATCCAAATGAAGAGATAACCTCATGGAATTTCAAATACTACTATTGGGAGGCTTGTTTTAATCCATATATGGATTTATTAAGCTTGCAGAATAAATGCCCACTATCACTAGAGGAGAATCCTTCAGGTTGTTTCATGTAAACCTCTTCCTCTAGTTCATCATTCAGGATTGCCGTTTTCACATCCATTTGATGTAACTCAAGGTCAAAATGAGCTACTAATGCCATGATCACATGAAGAAAATCTTTTTTAGATATAGGAGAAAATGTCTCCGTGTAGTCGATTCCTTCCCTTTGAGTGAACCCTTTAGCAACCAGTCTTACTTTATGTCTCTCAATATTGCCTCGTGAGTCTTTCTTTGTCTTAAAAACCCATCTACATCCAATGGCCTTGACACCATTTGGCAACTCAATGAGATCCCAGACTTGATTAGATGTCATAGAATCCATCTCATCCTTCATAACATTATATCACAAGTCTGATTCCTTAGAACTCATAGCTTGTGAAAATGTTTCAGGATCATTCTTGGCTCCGATGTTGTAATCTGACTCTTGCAGATACACTATATAATCACTAGGTATTGCCAGCCTTCTATAACCCTAGTAGATCTCCTCAATGTTGTATCATCATCTTCACGAAGAACCCGTTGCTCAACTTGTTGTTCGACTAATTGCTCAACTATTTCTGGTTGTTCTTCATATACAACTTGATCTACTGGATTGGCATTAACAGCTTGTGGAACTTCAGTAACTAGTTTTCTAACACTCGTTTCAACTTAAGGGGTGTGGATGACAATTAATCTGTCGCTTGAACCAGAGGGTTGAGCTTCACAATGGCTCTTTTCAGAAACAATGTCTAGAAAATGACCACTCCCACTTATCAAGTCATTCTCAAGAAATTTTGCATTTCTTGATTCTATAATTCTAGTACTGTGAGATGGACAATAAAATCTATACCCCTTAGACCTTTCAGCATATCCAATGAAATACCCACTAATGGTCCTTGG
>JAOSBN010000126.1:0-12304 GCA_027563595.1 Erythroxylum suave
GGATTGTCCTGGTGAGGGCACTCCACCCTTGTGGGATGCGAGTCTAGATGTCATTCAGGACGTCGGACACGTGTCTCTCAGGGGCGGGGGTCCAACAACCTACTTACAAATGATGAGGTTACCTCCAGGAATCCAATGACATTGGTCTTGCATCAAAATGTCTCCTAGTTTGTGAGAATCAAACATTTAAAGCTCAAAGGTGACCAATTTATGTTCACCAACAAAATGGCTGGTTGGTGTCGATTTTCCCTCCTTTCTTACATTTTTAGGGCCATTAGAAATGATGGTGGTGTTAGTTTCACTAAAAAATGACTAAAAATAGGAGATTGGTGACTTACCTAAATGAACTGAAAATTCCAGTCGTGATTTCTCTAAATTTGGGTTGTTTTCAAAGAAACAAGTCTAGGGTAGAACGTCCTAGGAGCTTTCCGTAGAGCCCTAGATTGCCACAAATGGTTGTCAGACGGTGAAGGTGTGAGTATCTGAAGATTAGAGTGAATAGTAACCTATAAGGAAAAAGGGTTTAAGAGAGAAATGAACTTAAGATTTCTTAAGCTCAACTTATGCTTTTATAGGCTTTTCTCATTATTAGTCCATTATGAGTAATTTAACAAAAATTTGGATCCTTACAGCCTGTCCTACGTGTAACCATCCAACTCATTCAATAAAGTTATGAAGTAAAATATGTTATATGGGACATCATTGTTACTTGGAATATGGACATAGATGGTGAAGAAGCAAATTGTTTAATGGCAAAGTAAAATTAGGTGAAACTCCTTTGCACTTGTCTAATGATGATGTGGTTTACCAACTATCACTTTTGGGTGATATTATACCTGGCAAACAACCAATTAATAGAAAGCAAAAGTGAAGTGGTGTTGAGCTTAATTGGAATTAAAAAAAGCACATTTGTCAATTCACAATATTGGAGGGAATTAGTATTAATGCACAATCTTAATGTGATGCATATTGAAAAAATATATTTGAGAGAATATTTTAGGAACTCTAATGGGAATTGGTGGCAAAATAAAAGACACAATTAAGGCTAGATTAGACTTAGAAGACATGAATATAAAAAAGATTTGCACTTGAAAAGAAGAGATGATGATTCATACATCATTCCACCTGCTTATTACAACATGTCAAAAAAGGAAAAGCAAAATTTTTGTCAATTTCTTAAATCAGTCAAGTTTCCTAATGGATATGCATCAAATATAGCCCATTGTGTCAATTTTAAAGAGGGAAAAGTATTAGGATTGAAAAGCACCCATCTTTTTTTGATGTTATGGTGCACTTGGCAATTAACTTACCATACAAGGCAAAACTTAGTGAATCGATTCAATTTTAAAGGATGTTCCCCAATAAAAGGTAATTTATATCAACTTCTACTCTCTTTTTTTCTAAAGTTATTACTTAGTAACAATTGTTAATATTTTATACTTTGTTTAGGTTTTTATGCTCTCTTAAGTGCTATGTACGTAATAGAGCTCTCTTAATCACATATTTATATAGCGAATGAATGCTTGACATTTTATTTGATGAACTTAAATGACGTAGAGGAAAGAATTAATAGACAAGAATGTAACTTTGATTTTTTTCAAGATGTTGGGTTGTCAGTTTTCTCCTAAAAAGTATGACCATTTGGTGTCGAAAATATGTGGAGTTAACTAAAAACGAACTCGAAATTGGGCATTGGTATATTTTAAACAATTACGAGGAAGTCGATATATATAGAGTATATATATTACTTTTGATTCAAAATTTCATATTTAAATTTTATGGTTCATTCTATATTTCTTGATCTCTATTTACTTTTTTAAATAGAGAGCAAAAAGATTCGATTCAAAGCAAAGGGATTGTTAATGTTAAAAAAAGACTTAAGATTAAGTTCTGATCATAGTTTCAGACTAGAGTAAGTTATTGATGGAATATTATGAACTTACGACAATTTGTATGTCATATTAAAATCTAATTATACTTTGTTTTACAGATGATACAGTTACATAACTGTAATATGCAAGAGACGATAACAACATTATATGCTTTGACATGTGGGATTCATATGTGTGGCAAAAAATATACAGGTTGCATTGTTAATAGAGTTAGTTTCACATACAAGATCGAGACGGTCAATTTAGAAGCCAAAATTATAGGGTTATTGTTAAGGGATGTCATGACGATGATTTTATTGATTTCTACAATATCATCTCAGAAACAATAGAGTTGCATTACATAAAAGAAAAAATGGTATTGGTGACATAAAAGTGAATGGCAATACTACTAGCATCAATATTAGTAAGACATGGTATGATAAGAACCCTTTTGTCCTTGCAAGTTAAGTGAAGTAAGTTTTCTACCTTAACGAAACTATATTGGGCAGTAATTGGAAGGTCGTTTAAAAGTTTTAACACCAAAATCTCTTTATTTTCTGAGAAAGGAAAAATGGTCAAATGAGTGAAGATGGTGATGAAGTATATAAAGAGATTTAATTGAAGCTAAATAATGGAGCCATACAAATAGAAGATACAGATATATCATCATTCTATAGGAGAGATGTTGATCCTAATATAGTAGAAGTGGATGAAGTACAAGCCAATCTTGTCATAGAAAGAGATGAAGACTATACTGAGGATGAATTATATGACAATGTTGATACTTTGGCCGAATATAATAGTGATGAAGAGTTGAATCATAATGTAATTAATGATGATGATTTCAAGATCTTGATCATGATAATTGAAGGTAATAAAATTATTTTTTTATATTTTTTGAAATGTTTTATTGATGTTTGAGTTATGTTTATATGTATTGTTGATGTTTAAGTTATGTTTATGCAGATTTTTGATGTTTGAGTTATGTTATTGCTATTGTTGATGTTTTAGTTATGCTTATGTATATTGTTGGTGTTTAAGTTTATGTAGATTTTTTATTTTTGAGTTATTTTTATGCTTATTGTTGATATTTGAGTTATGTTTATTCAGATTTTTTATGTTTGAGTTATGTTTATGCATATTGTTGATATTTGAGTTATGCTTATGCGTATTGTTGATGCTTGAGTTATGTTTATGCAGATTATTGATGTTTGACTTATATTTATGCATATTGTTGATGTTTTCCTTATGTTAATGCAGATTATTTATGTTTGCGTTATGTTACTACGGATTGTTGATATTTGAGTTATAGATATCCAATAGAATGGAAACTGGTAGAAAAAAAGGGAAGGAGGTGGCAAGTATCGAGGTTGTTCCTCCCCCACAACAATCAAATCCTAGCTAATAACAACAATCAAATCCTGGCCAGTAACAAGTTGGGAAGAAAGCCAGAATTAAGGCTAGCCAGCAACACCAAAGTAGTTCTTTCACCATCCAGATACTTCAACAACTTCAAAAGCTGAATCCATCCAAGCTTGCTGCACCCCCAACCAAAACATGTAGATCAAACCACATCCTATGGATTTGTCCCCAGCTAGCACCAAAGGATTCAAAGTCTACCTTCCCAACAAACAATACACCAAACCACAAACATAAATAGTAATAGGACCAAAGATCTCAAAAAGTTATCAAGTCAGCCAAATATAGTCGATATAAGATTCTATAAACAGCCAATTTAATCTTAGCAACTACATCAGTATTTGTAAAGGAGGCCAAGTCCATTATGGTAGCATTTCTTATCTTCCATATAGTGTAGGTGGTATTCGTCAAGGCTAATATGGCCACTTTACAACGTAATCTCACACCATTATAAGTTTGCTTGATCCACTTCACAGCACTAGGCAAGGTAGTCATGAGGCGGGTCATGCCCAACCACTCCCGAATGGATCTCCAAATTGCACCTGAAAAAGAGCATTGGAAAAAAATATGGTTAACGGTCTCCATTTTGGGAATGTCATAGGCTGCATGTACGATCCATCTCTATGAAGAGCAAGTTATCCTTGGTGGGGAGCCTGTTACAAAGACCGAGCCAAGCAATAAATGAATATCTCGATGGTATGTATTGCTTCCAAATGAAGGACATCCAGGGCTTCTTAGGATATTTGAATCTCAACAAGTTATACCCCTTTTGTGAAGACAAGATATCATTACTGCATAGGGAGTGTATTCTTGATTCCACTTCTGTTTTGCCACCTAGCTTAGACACTAGGAGGTCTCGTATCTGCCCCAGTTTTTTCATCAAGGCTGAATCTTAATTATGAAGTATCCAATCCCATATAGATGATCCTTGAAGGTAAACTTCATGGATCCATCGCATCCATAATGAATCTACTTTCTCGTGGATGTTCGATAAGACTTTTGATAGCAGAGCCGAATTCCATAGCTTGCAATTTTTCAGCCCTAAGCCACCTTCCTCCTTTGGGACACTTATATGATCCCAAGCCACCCGAAAATGTTTTCCGCCCCAAATTGATACCTCATAAAGTTGTCTTGTAGATAGGATTCAATCAGCTAAATTGTTTAATGAGTTAAGAATAACTGTCATAACTGAATTGTCTTGCCTTAAGCATGTGAAGCAGTTGAAGGAACATAATTTGCTACAAAATGCTTTGGATAAAGTTTCGATAAATTTTCAATTTATTTAATTATATGCAATATTGTTTTACTTATTTAAATATTAATTTCATTTGTTGTTTACAGATGAAGCTTAATTTCGTCAATATCGACAACCATGATGTTTCAAACTGTGTGACTTCATTGTTGAAACAAAGGACCAGAGATTATCATTATCTACTACATCAATATTACAATTCTTTTACTTCAAATGAGGAGGCAAGGAGACATGTTCTTCAACAGATATCTCCAAAAAATTGGAGCAATATGTGTGACATTGAGGTTTGCTTTCTTTCTCATCACATTTGCTTCAATTAATCTTGTTACATAATTTAATAACTATTTCTTTTATTTATTTAGGAAAAGTGTGAGAAAGCTAAGGTTAATAGAGGAAAAATGAAAACTCCAGACAATCAAGACTCCAAATCATTACTTGTCCTGCGAAATGAATATGTAAGTTATTTGTTTACAAGTTATAATTATATCAGTAAATACAATATTATTTATTGTGTTTTGTATTTTTTTTTATAAAACAAAGTTAAAAGGAACTACATGGAGAATAGTGTAATAGGTTCACACTCTACAAACTGACGCACTATAAGGAAGGTAAAGATTGGATATTTGTAGAAGCGCACAATAATTATATAAGTATAAAAATTTGTTTAAATTTAAAGTTTATTTATTTATGCAGTACTAATTAATAATATTTGAATTGAATATTGATTTTGTTTTTTAAATTTTAGAATAACAAGCAGGAGTTATTGTAAACATCAATATCTGACATAAATGAGCCAAATGTGGATGACACTTGCAACAAGGTGCTTGGAATACGACCTGGTTATATCAAAGGTCTTAGGTTTGGGCCAAAGCCAACTTCTTCATCTTCATCAAGACTACAGTATGTTCAACGTCTTGAAAAGGATAACCAGTTGCTTCATGCTAAATTAGAAAGCAATGAAAAAAAGTTGGTCAAGCTTGAAAAGTTGGTTAAAAATTAACTTGGCCCGAATTATGTAAGTAGTGAAGATGAAAACAATTCTTAGTCATTAAACTAATTTTTGTATTTTGTATTTTATATTTACGTATTTTTGAAATTGTAATTAACATCTTGTACATGACCATATTTAATGATAATTTTATTTTCTATATACAATGTTTCTAATTTTAAATTATTTATATATATTTTTGCATAATAAATTATACAACAAAAAAATTCTAAACATTACATACAATAATATCGAATAAAAATCTCACCAGTAATTATAATCTACATGATATAATATTTAGCTATAATGTATATTTAAAATTTCAAAACGTCGTTATTTTAAAATGTCACCAATAAGTTTTGGAACGTAGCTAGTAATTTTTACCTATGTTTTCATAATCGTAACTAATAACTTTTAACAATGAAAATGAACTATAGCCAAAACTTATTGACGACGATTTAGAAAAACGTTGCCCATAAATTTTCACTATGAAAACTATTCATAGCAAATACATATTAGCAATGACTTGGTGAAAACGTCGTGCATAGTTTTTTGCTATGGAAATTTTGCGAATATTTTGATGACGAATATAAATTGTCACGAATGACTATTAGCGACAATTTTGGAACATTTAGTGACGAAATTTTTAGTCCGTAAAGGTCCCTTATGTTGTATAGTGTTACCTCATAATATACATTATCCAAATGCCTTTGGATAATAGCAACAATATCGTCCAATTGATGTAGACATGCAGTCAATAGCGTTGCTTCGTCTTCCGAAAAGGGGACCAAGGACATGCTCTAGATGAACTCATCTCTCCCGAATTGCTTACATTATTTGTCCACTGACCATCATGCACCACAACTGAATTTCAACCACGTACTAACATCAGTTGTCGCAAGGTCCAAGTTAAGGCCAAATTTTGCCACCCAATTTCGCTGCATTCGTAGCTCAGTTCATCTACCAAATTTTAGTGTAACTCTGTCGAGCAGCTTCCAGGTGTACTTTCGTCAAACACCTTCTAAACAATACAGTGGGTATTGTTTTAAGGACCTAACATAAAGAACGTAATAGAGGTGATGACAATGGGACTTTATTATTTCTTGGAGGATAAATACAACAATGGTGAGGGCTTATATGATCTGATCTATGCCCTGCACCATTTGCAGACTTGCATGAAATAAAGGGACATTTTCAATTGGTTAACGCCATAACAGACTTATATACATGTTTAAACTTGAAATTATGTCATAAATATTTATTGTTAACCTATGTTCTCCACGTTTTCAATATATTTATGAACACAATTAGTCGAAAAACCATTATATAAAGAAAGTAGAATAGGTTAAAAATTGAAAATTTTATTCCATGTTTAACAAGAAATAATTTACATTCATTTCCAGGTATAGTGAAGATCTGGATCTGGGACCATTCTGGGAAACCAAATATATATTATTTAATTTAATATCAATGAAATATATTATATTTAATTAATTAAAATTAATTATTACTAAAATTATAAATATCGTAATATAATTTAATTTATAAAATTAATTTAATAATTATAAATACATATAATTAAATTTAAAATATTTAAAATAAATAAATTTCAAATAAATTTTTTATAATTAAAAATTTAAAATAAATATTAGTTTATAAATAATATTTTTAAATTATTTATTTTAAAAAATAAAATATTTTTATCAATACTTTATTGATAAATATTATATACAAGATTAAAATAATTTATTTTTAAATTTTATTTAATGTATAATTATTACTAGTAATAAAAATATTTGTTTTATTTTAAAAATAAAATTTAAAAAATCACAATAAAAATTGAACTAAATAACTAATTAAAAAATTGAAAAAAATAAAGAGGGAGGGTAATTTTTAAAATGTTTTTCAAAATTTTGCTAATAAGTCCTTATATTTTTCAAAATTTTCGATACTAACCAGTATATAGCCGGTATTATAAATACCGGCTAGTATTGGTCGATATCAAATGAAACAGGTCGGTATCAACCGATATTTACACTCGGTACATAAAACCTTTATTTCATTCTGTTCTTCGACTGGTACGAAACAAAATTCAAAACTAGGTTAAAAATGCAAAAAAATTAATTTCTCGTATTATATAAAATATAACTTTGCTATTTTAATATATTGTTATATTCTTCTTTTATAATAGCATTATAATAAATATAACAAGAAAAGACTAAAATCATAATAATTATGATAAGAAAAGTTAAGTCGTCTTACAAAAACCAATTCGTAAAGTAAAATGCCCCTTTATTGTGTTTATAGAACATTATCATAAAACAGATAGTAATATCGCAGGCTGTAGCTTTGTTTTGAGTACTAAAATGTATGGAATCATTATATTTGGCCTTTTTTTTTATTTTGGTAAAAGATACAGTTTAAGAAATTTTAAAAAGATCCCTTAATCTTTAAAATTTTTGAAAAAACTATTTCTAGTTTTTAATTTTTCAGAAAACCCTTCTTTTAGACTTCAGATAAAAAATAATGATAAAATATGTGTAATATAAATATCAGACGTTAATTAATCAAATATTATTTATATGATGAATTAATTCAGCTCTTAAATTTAAAATTTGGATCAAACTAATTAAGTCTAACTGAAGCTAATTATTTATTTTAATCATCTTAAATTATTAATTTGAATCCAAATTAATTCCTTCTGGTCTAATTTAAAAGCTTAGTTGAGTTATTGTGTCATTGGCATTTGACTATTTCAAGTTTAATGTGCATACCACATAGATATGACAATGCCCAACTATCAATTTTTTAAAATAATTTCTAAAAAATTAAAAATATAAAACAATATTTTTTTAATTAAGCTTGGGCCTGAGTAACCCAAACTCATACTCATTTGAAAACACCTGAGTCTGGGCTCTATTGTCTCCCCTAAATTATTATGTGTGCTTCATCATTTTTTTTTTACCGAAGCCTAAAAGAACAAGTCTTTCTAAAAACTGAAAAACTATAAAGAGTTTTTTTTTAATTTAAAGATTAATAAAATTTTCCAAAATTTCTTAAGCTATCGGAAAATTTTTCTCTTTTTTTGTATTTTGGGCATCCAACTATACTGACCTTGCGTCCACATGTATAAGCTTGTACTTTGAACCTATATGTTAACTATGATTTAGTTTTTCTTATTTGACTGGTTGAATAATAAATTAGATGATAAGAAAATTTTTATCTCTTAAATTTTTGCCTAACATGAGCATAAGTAGAACTATTTAGTATATTTCTTAACATAATACTGAATTAATCTACAAGTTTATTGTTTTTTCTTTTGTTTGAAAAAGTGATTTGCAAGATTATTGTTAATGGAAGCATAACAGGGTGAATACTGAAAAATTATTCCACTTTAAAAATAAATACTTTTTAGTCACTTCCACACATAATGAAGATCTGGATTTGGTGACGATTCTAAATAGCCAAACAAGCCATCTTCAGAACCTACCCAATTACAATTCCAATTACACCTATGCTCATCTCTTCTAGCGTCATATCCATTAAAGCCTATGAACTTTCCTTTCCAGTAAGTATTGCAGAAGAACAAGGTTGTACCCCAAATGTTGATACGAAACCTCCAATCGTATGGCTTCCCAACTTCGACCACATGGGTTCCCAAGTCATCATCTTTAGATTTGCACCGAATAGTGAAGTTGGATCCGTCCTTCATTTGGTTGTAAATTATAACGGTGGTGTAATGTCCTTGGTCCCCATATTGACCACGTACTGGCTCAGATATTGCAAGACTAGATTTTACTGAAGCGATGAACACGAATACTAACACAAATGTGTACAAAAGATTCATACCTAATTTAATTTTCTTGTTCATTTCTATGGATTTGGTTGCTAGTTAGTGATATAAGAAGCTTTAATTTATAGGCTTAAGTGTCTTTTAATAGTGTTTGACTATTAATGGAGTACATTAATTGTGCTGGTTAAGACAGATTGTGAAGTGATAAGATTGAGTTGTGCATTAGAATTTTAACAGATACCATTTGTGCATGCATTAGAGAGTGTAAGCCATATATTAAACACAATGTAGTTAATGCTTAGATTGTGAAGTGATAAGATTTAGTTGTACAATAAACTTTTAACAGATAATGTAAGCATTAGAGAATGTAATCTATATATTAAACACAATATAATTAATGCTTGTTGCACAATTGTCGAAGAAGTTGGTAAGTTAAATAACTTGAAAAAAAAGTCAATAAAGAGATCATTTTGTAATATTTTAATTATTAAATATTTTTAATAATTTAAAACAATGAAAGTATATCTAGAAATAAGTAAGTTTTAAAAAATAAATCTAAATCTTTTACTTTTAATTAAAATAATTTCTAGTTAGTTTTAGTTGTATTTTGTATACGGTAGCTAAATAATTTAAAAGTATTATCTTAAAAGTTTACGATGGCTATAAATATTTTCATAAAACAAACGGTAACGGCGGAGGGTAGCTTAGTTTTGTTAGGCCTTTTGGGTCTCACGCGTACTTGGAGAATGACCCAAGCATTATAGAACCCTTTTTTTAATTAAAAAATAAAAATCCTTATAAAATAATAGTGATTGTACGGATGGTAATAAGCAGACTCTTGAGTCTAAACTCAAATGTTTTCAACTGGGCTTAATTGAGCTTGAACAACCCAAGCCCAAACTAGCTTGAAACATAACTCTATTAAACAAAATGATATATCGGCCCGGGCTCATATGTCATTTTGTTTAGAAGAATTTGGCCTCAGGCAGATCCCAGATCCGAATCTAATTAATAAAATGATGTTGTTTTATACTTTTGATTTTTAAAAAATTATTTTAAAAATTGACGGAGTTCATATATGCCCTAATTGATTGCCACTGCACATCAGTAGAATAGAGTAAGAGGTGGGATATACACTTGCATATATTTTTCAAACTTCAGCTTTTGTATTTCTAGTCCAATTTGGCTAAATTGTTTTTGTAGAGATACTTGACATATTGGTCTTGATTTTGTAAGGTGTGATTGGCCACTTAGCTATCCAATTTTTCCCAAATTTTGTGAACCTTATCTTACCCACATGCTACAGCTCTATTTAAACAATCTTGATCAAGTGGATGATTTGTTCTCTCATTCGGCTAAAATTTTGGGAGGAAGTTTTAAACTCATCAGTCTTTATTCCCCATAGTGGAATTGATGTTTAATAGTCTCTAGCACATGAAGATTTGGTTGTATTTGTCACCCAAATAAGTTGAACTTAGTAGCTCTATTTGCTCTTCTATTTTGTGTATTATGTGTTAGTTATTTATTAGGGTGAAGTTTGATTTGTTGTCATCCTTGGTTAAGCATTAAAACTAGTATTAGAGCATTGAACTATATATTATAATCATTTTGGCGATAGTGAAATTCACTTTTGATCGTAGCTTTTTACTCTCATCCGTATTGAGGGGGAGGTTTTTCTATATTAAATATTGTGTCTACTATTTACTGTTTTATTATTGGGAAGTTTCAATTTAGAGCTTCTTTATAAAAGTGGTATCACAGCCAAGTTTGATTGGTATACTTTCATTGTGTAATGGAAGTTAATACAAGTAAAATGATTAATCTGAATAGTGATAACTATGCTCTCTGAAAAGGGTAAGATAGAAGACCTGCTCTATGTGAAGCATTATTATTTTCCTCATGATCTGAAAATGTAACGTACGAATGTCGGTGACCCTCAATTCCTTAACGAATTAGATTGCTTGTACTTAATTAATTTAATCCAATAGAAGGCAACTAAATTTTCAAACTTGACAATTTAGTGCTCAATGGAAGTGAAGTGGATTTCCTTAATTAATTATTATGGTATTTTTTTAATCAATATGCTACTTAAACTAATTGTGCCATCTATATCGCAATTGTCTCCATTATACCCGTAGAGGGTTAAAACCTTCCACACTTGACGATGATATTGCAATACTATATTAATATTATCCAACGACCTCATATCTAGTGTGTTTTTTGGAGTTTCAAACTTGGAAGAAGTGGACCAGTTAGCATTTTCTTCTCTCTGTATAAACGTGTATATTATGAATGGATCAACACGGCCACGTTTTGGGGCTGGAATATGTATACAGTCCAGTATACAGGTATTGCTATAGGGGACAATGTCAAACTCACGTACCACACATGGAATTTGCATGTCTATACAAATATATATCGTGTCCAAACTGCATCTGCTCTCTTACCCTGTGTTTGGTTAGTGTCCTTAGGGGTAAGGATAGTGGGCAAGGATGCAAAAGTTCTATCCTTCGTCCTGTTTACTTGCTGTCCTCACCTATTTTTGTTCCTTCTTCAAAGGACAAGGACAGAAATTTTTGTTCCTTCTAAAACTGAGGTACAGAAATTCTTGTCCGACGGACAAGATTAAGAAAAGACGAAAACAGTCTTGTATAACATCTGAAACCTAAAACAAACAATATTTGAATTAATTAATAATTATATTTTAATTAATTAATTATAATATTTTAATTAATTAATATTTTAATGAATGAATAGTTATATTTTAATTGATAATAATATTTTAATTAAATATAATGTAATTATTTATGTAATAATAATAATTTAATTAATTATATTGTAATTAATTACAATATTTTAATTAATTAATTAATTTCAATATTTTAATTAATGAATAATAATATCTTAATTAATTAATACTTTATTTAATGAATAGTTATTTTTAATTAGTTATATTTTAATTAATAATAATATTTTAATTA